>CAIGRB010034868.1:22252-61318 GCA_903798255.1 Fraxinus quadrangulata | reverse complement strand
ATTCTTCATAGATCTAGTCACGCTTTTTCTATTGAATAATTGAAATATTTGTAGAATTTTAACCTCAAATTTGTATTATTGGTGTGATTAATTACTGCCTTATGCTTGATGTATATGGTCGTTTCTTAATCTTATTCCAATGAAAAACGTAGGCATGTGTTAAAGGAAATCTAGATTCTAGAATTATAATTGATTTCCAACGATATATCTTCCGATTAGAGAGTTAGGATGAAAGCCTCTAATTGAGTAAAAAGAATGAATAATTGATGTTAAATGACCCAATCCAATTTTTGGCGCTTCACTATTCCAAAGATTGATTTTAATTTCGTTATTTCAAACTTTGATTTAAATTTCACTAAAGCAATAAATTCTATTACACATTCCAAGAGAACATTCACCGTTTGATCATTTGAACAATTTCCATCTTCCTGTGGAATCGACACCTCAAAGCTGTGCTACAAATACCGTGTTATTCTTTGGGTGTAATCAATTGTCAAGAATAAGTATCCTTTCTCGAGAATTTAGAATTTATTTAATCAATTGAATGGTGCAACCGTGTTACCAAAGATTGGTTTGAGGTCAGGATACCATCAACTAAAGATCGAGCCGAGTGATATACCTAAGACTATAGTTAGGACTCTCTATGGACAGTACGAGTTTACAAATATGCCATTTGGGCTTACTAGTGCCCCTACAGTATTTATGGATTTTCACCTGTACCTAGAGAAGTTCATTATTGTGTTTATTGATGGATGACAAATTGGTGTATTCAAGAGATTCTCATCAACATGACCCAAAAGAATATGTTTTAGATCAAAAGATGATAAAAATTTGTCAAAAAAATGGAGACTAAAAATTTCCAAATAAGGCTATCGCTCGAGCGGAAGCCAGGGCCAAGAGAGTTGATCGGTTCCAAAATCTGTTTATTGGCTTCTAGGTGCCTTATTTAGGTGCCCAGTGTCCAGTTGTTCCTCCAAACTTCCAATTGCCAACTTTGATCCATCTGTAACTTACAATTTTGAACTATAATTAAACTAAGGAATTTATAAAGGGGGCTAATGTTGAAAGTTTTGTGTGCCAATTTGAGTGTTACTAGCAAGAATATTAGTAAGATATGTAGGATCATCCCGAAATAATTACACTTTCGATATTATTATAGACTAAACATTAACAGTATATGTTTATCATAAATCCTAAGTAACAATTTAGGGTTTAATAAATATAAAAATGCATTTGCAGAAAGGTAAAAAAAAAATGGTTGACTTATTTGTATTCCGTTAACAATGGTTAATAATTGATAAAATAAAAAATAATGGATTTTTGTTTAAAGTACAAAAATTCTTTAATAAATATAAAATTAGAACCAGTGGATCATAGTAGGGCTTCTCTCTCCTCTTTTTATTGCTAGACTTCAAATCGACAGCTTCAATCACTCTCTCCCATTTTGATGACCTGGACAGCTCTTCTTGGATGATGAAATATTCATCCTGTGCCGCGTTTCACCAGATTCTTCAACAATAATTGCTTCAAAAATTGTTTTTGGATGAATATTTCTCGTTCAAGAAGAGCTCTCCGAGATATCCCGATGCACTGTAAATATAAGAAATTGAGTGTCCCAAAAGGTTGTGAAAATCATAGATGATTTGGAAATCACCGAAGATTAGTGTATGATGAAGAAGATTGTTGAATAAAATCTTGAGCTTGAGAATGGGGATTAAGTCGTGTGGTGTAATTTCCAAAAAAAAATTAATTTTCTATATGATTTTTTAAACGGATGTCCCCTTTTATCCTCTCTTGTATAAGATGGAATTGGTTTGTCATATGCATGTGCTAGGATTTTAATTTTTTTTTTTAAAAAGCATGTACTAGGATTTTATTAAAAAAAAAAAAAACACACACACACACACAACCTATATTCATGTAAGGTTTCTTGGTAAAGACAAATTTTGTATAAACGAGTTCGTGGCACTTAGATTAGGTCTTTGTTACTTTATGTTAATCTCCAATCTCAAATAAATAAATTACCTAGGGAAAGCTGATTCTATTGCAAAATATACAGAAAAAAATTTAATAAATGAATTTTTGTGGCTTTTAGATTAGGTCTTCGTTTTAACCCTTTTCTCCTATCTTGACTAATCAAATTACCGAGTAAAGGGTGATTCGACTTTAGGGTAGATGCTGTTTTGCCCAGATAAAGTTCCCTCTGATCCCCTTTCCATATCCTTAAGAACAAACGCATCAAATTCATCTTTCTCATCTGCCCCATCATAGATGTGTGCTTTGGCTTTCCCCTGTTCCGCCATCTCTTTGAAGAACCTAGAATCCGAGACTAGAGCAGGTGTGTACGTTTGTTGGGCTTATATCCCTGACTACGAGATAAACAAATTTACTCTTTAAAATATTTAAATTAACCAAATATTTAGACCAAACATGCGGAATTATACAATTAAAAACAATAAGTCACTTTTTAATTATTAGCAAATAAGTCAATTTATCCTAAGTTTCAATACCACGGTTTGTAAATTGTATAAAGTAAATAACATCAATATGATCACGAAGAAAACCCTTCGCAAATGATCATAAACTCCGGCACTTTGTCATTCAATAATTCACTATAAATGAAACAACTTACAGTATGGTCCGACCCGACTAGCCCTTAAACCCCCGTGACCTTTTTTTTGTATAGTCCCCTTGATCTTTCTGGACTGCATGCTCCTTACACCAGATCCCGACTCTTGATATATACCTTAGCTATCCTAGATTGCGTGATCCTCATACCAGCTCTTGACATCGGTATATTAACTTAGCCATCTTGGACTGCGTGTTTCTGCACCAGCTCTCGATCCCTAGTATTGTTTATCTCTAGTGGATTAGTTGGTTTAGTATTTGACCAAAAGATGTTGTGTGTTTTGATCTGTGGTTTAATATGGAACAATATGGTTTGATCAACAAAATATGTTTCGAAGGAATTAATGGATCAGGTACTATGTGGTGGTTGAATTATGGAATTAATAAATATTTTTTTAATCATCAAAGAATTGATCTTTATGAAATAAATATGATTCAACACCCCTTAGGACATTCATGGTGTTGTATATTCTTACAATGAGTAGTGTTTGGGAAAAAAATAAACTCAAAATCTGCTTGAAAATTGAATATTATTGTTCCTCAAATAATCACGTCGCTCGAGCGTTAGGTGAGTGATAATTGAGCAGTTGTCAATATTTTTATTATAACTTTCTCTTCTGATGTCCAATTGAGATAATTCAAAATGCGTTGAAAAGCTAGCTCAAAAGGTTAAAATTCTTCTAGATGTAGCCTTTCCCAATTTCTGATGGTTTCTATGTGAAAAATGTATTGCAAGCTGCGATTGAGAATTTGTAGCATAACTTGTGTAGCTCTAACACTATTTCGACTTCCAATTGCATTCTCTCAATCATATGTGATCTTACACGATATTTTGGACTACTTCGAGACATATTTTGGACTTCCATAGCTCTAACTCTTTCGTTGTAATTATGACTCAATAACTTCTATGTTAACTTTGATATTGACTTGATTAATTCCTGATACAATTGAGTTAGGACATGATTTTGACTAAGGAAATTACCAATTATATAATTTGGATTAACAATCTGCCTTTTCGCATTCCGTGACAAAATTATTTATTTCAAAGTCAAATCTAAAACAACCTAACTACCCAAGACTTAATTCCCAAACTTTTCTTTAATACTTGGTCAACCTATTTCCTAAAACACATGAAAACTACAATACCGCATTAAATGCAACAGGAAACTAACAATTAAATAATATACAACTAAATTATATAAAACAAAGTAAGTAAAACATATGTAATGCCAAAGCATGCAATACCATTTGATTTACTAAGTTAAACACAATATCAATAATAAAATTCCAATAGAAATAACCATATGACTCCCCCTAAGTCAAATATCAATCAAAATTTCAAATTGAAAAAGTCTAGTTAAAAGTATTAAAAGTAATAAGATTTCAAGCGCTAAAAATAAAAAATAGTTTTCAAATAGTTGGTGAAAACATGTGATTTTCAGTTTTTGTTTGACATTAAGGTATTTGGATATGCTAAAAGTTTATTTTCTAATATTATGGATTTTGAGTTCTTGTTTGGCATGATTATTTGGTACAATATATTGTTTGCTATTAATAGAGTAAGAAAATGTTACAAAATGAGGATATGTCTATTGGTGCTACTATTAGTAACTTGAAAGCAATAATTTAATTTTTGAAACATAAAGAGAAAATGAATTTGAATCCGACAAGATTACTCCCGTTAGATATTGTTTAGACATAAACATGCGGAATTAACAAAATAATAAGCAACAAGTCACCTTTATTATGGATAATCAATATTAAACGCTAAGTTGACAATCACAAACAGTTATATCAAAACAGTAAAGTAAATAATACCATATATATAATGATGGAGGAAAACCCTTCTCAGTATCAAAAATCTCTATGCAAACTTGTTAGTGAATTCCTCTAAAAAAGTTTACTTACAATTAGTCTTAACGTTGTTAACCCTAGCTGACTATGGCCACCTAACTTGTAAATTATCGAAGAACTCTTCGATTGTACGACCCACATTTTTCAACAACTCTTGGCTACTTTTCCCTCCACGTTGATCACGAACTCATTCTGGAGTACTAAAACTCCAAGCGCCTCTTCTCCAATTTCAGAACTTCGAAAGCTTATAGGTGAAGGTAAGGATTTTGGGTGTTTAATCTTTAGATATTTCCGTGTTTTGATCTGGCTGAGGAACTCCAAGTGCCTCTTCTCACACTTCGGAAATCTACAAGCCTTGACACTTTGACTTTAATTACAACTCAAATAACCATAATTTTAGATATAGATATAGCTAATTACAATTAGTACTTAACAACTCCTAAAGAAATTGTTTCTCAAATGGAAATTAAACCTAAAATTCATGAAAAATGTATTATCCATATAAAGAAGCACTTTGATGAAAATGCCAATGATCGGATAAAACACTATGCTTTCTTCACCAAATTTAAGGTTTGACCAATTTGAAATATACGAAAATGCTTTTGGGTTTCCGTTTGATTTTAAAAAAATGTAAACTACAAATGATAATTGTTTGAAATATTGATGTGATTAGCTTGAAAAAAAATTTAAGCATGACAAGGATTCTAATATTGAAGAGGAAAAGTTATTTTTTGAGCTGTAAATGATTAGAAACTATTTGTTAGAAGACAACAAAAAAGGTGATTGAAATTTTAGACTATATAAAAAGGACTGAATATTTTCCAAATGTGTGGATTGCTTATAAAATATTACCTACTATACCGGTGACAATTGCATCCGTCAAGAGCAACTTCTCAAAGTTGAAGTTGATAAAATCCTACCTTCGGTTAACAATGTCACAAAAAGATTGAATAAATTGGTTGGGATGGCTATTGTAATGGAAGTTCTTAAACTTATTGATTGTAATAGTTTAATTATTGATTTTCTATCAAAATGATTTTGAAAGAGTAAATTTAATTTAGAGATTTGAAAGTTTTAGATTATTATTTTTGTAACTTTAAATATTTTTCTAGGAGTTCTGTATTTGAAGTTGGCCTAAGGTCACCAAAATCTTAGGGCCGACCTTGAACCTCGCAACCTAAAGTTGGCTGCTGAATTTATTATTCTCTCTGACGTTTGTGCTATGCCAAAATTTTAGTTTTTGTGCATAAAAAGAGAGAAATCACATCTTGAAGCATATAGATATATGTTTGGGATAGGTATGCTCTTAAATTTAAAATAGGAGTCCAAGTGGGATGATAGATTTTCATAACCAGCCATGTCATTGGAGAAGCGAGTTTTAATAGGTATGGTTAACGAATTTTGAAAATCAAAATGTGATGTTTTGGCGTTTTAATAATTAGTAATACTAGTTGAACACAAGTGGATGAACTTTAAAAAATCCCAGTCACAGCACACCTGTTTATTGTTAAAATAATCTGATTGTGATAAAACTATAGAGAAAAGACAACAATAAGAAGAGACAATAAGATAGAAAAGAAGAGAGAGTCAAAATTCAAGTGTAAATTTTATTATAAAAATGACCCTATATGTAGGATTTCAATGGAAATTACAATTTGAATAGAATTACTCTCCTAGTGTAACTAAAAATTATCTAAATATCCTCCTATTAAGACTTAATACACATCAACAAGTACCTAAATTTTATCTAAATATCCTATTAAGATAAAATACACATCAACAATCATCTCATACACTACTAGAAACTACGGCGTCAACAATGGATATTTCCATTGCTACAAGCCACTATTCCATCGGTAACTTACTTGCCGATGGAACTTTACCGTCGACACATATAGGTGAGTTACCGACGAATATATGAAGACATACAAATATGGATTCTCCTTTATTTCGATTGCTTCAACATCTAAAAATCAACTATGCTAATAATCCTTTGTCAAATGTCTAATTCTCTCAAATAAATGTCATGGACTTAACCAAAGCATGTAGCGCATTTTCTGTTTCATGCACCTACTTTTAAGATTTGTTGTGAGTTTTTTTTCATGCACAAACATTATCCCTTTTGAGTTTCTTTTTGTGATACTCAATAAGTGCCCTCATAAGGATAGCTTCACATCATGTCAATTTTTCACTTTCTAATGATTAGTGCAATGCTTCTTATTAAACACTCATTCTAAAAAGTCGACCAATAACTGAAGATTTTCACCTAATTTTCATCTTACTAGCCTTAGACAATTTACACAAGAATTTTCACATACGAAATCTCAATTCATCTCAATATCTTTCTACAACAGTTTATTCTCCCCAAACTATACTAAATTTAGTTTAATGATGTATAGTAGTATTTTTGGGTCTAGCATCTAAGGTACACTATTTCATATTCAAGATATGAATCAA
Organism: Fraxinus quadrangulata; assembly: GCA_903798255.1. Lineage (NCBI taxonomy): Eukaryota > Viridiplantae > Streptophyta > Magnoliopsida > Lamiales > Oleaceae > Fraxinus > Fraxinus quadrangulata. Next base: position 54,379 of record CAIGRB010034868.1, on the reverse strand, counting down.
CTTATTTATTTATAATGCAAAACTTAATTCACGTGCTCAATAAGTATCAACTTTCACATGGATGAGCAAAGATTAATCTAAGCATGCAACTTATTCTTAATTCATAAACTAACACATAATTTCAAATATATAAATCATTGCCGACAAAGCTAGCTAATCCACACAAGCAAGCAAATTAAAAAGAAAATCTTCATATTTTTTCCTTTCATATATAATGAAGTACTAAAAATTCACAGCAGCAAAAAAAAGAATAAAAACATAATGTTTTTTTCCCACAACCAAACTTAAATCAGATATTGCCCACAATATCTCAAAATGTTATCGATTAAGGGAAATAAAAGGGCAAAAGAAAGGAATAAGAGACTCCCCAAATTTTTGTTTGATATTAGAGGCAAATTTGTAATGAAATTTCCAAGTGAGATGATCCACTTGGCTACGTTCTTTCCCTTGTCCATTGTTGGTCAGTGTGTGTATGTGTTCGGCTGTAATGTTCTACAAAATAAAGAGGGATTAATCATTGGTAATATGGAACATGACAAAATAATTTGGAGAGTTTACCGTATGGTTTCCTTCCTCCATGTTTGTAATTAATTTGTCATCCTCTCTCTGCTTTTCTTCAACAGTTGATCTCCTCGGGATGAATGGCTGGTTCACAATCTAAATCCACTAGCAATTGCAAGTATTTCCTTTCAACTTTTCCAAGTGGATTATATCCCCACCTTTCAAATTTACCGTATGCATTTTGCTTTTATCCAACTTGCCAAGTTCATTATAATATTTTTGAAGTACCCCCTCATTCAACAAAGGAGTATGAACTCAAGAAGTCGTCATCTCCATCTGTACAAACTCATCCACAGGCATGTAGCCTTCATCATATTTGTCAATGGCTTGTTTTCAATTAACATAAATTTTGTTTCAACCCAGAAGCTTTTGATAGCCCAAGAATGACTAATCAAGAGGGGGTGAATTAGTTTTAAAGACTTTTTCAAATACAAATCTTAAATCAAGCAAGTTATGTGCAAGTAGATCAATAAAATAATAAACTTAAGTGAAATAACGATAAGTAAAAGAGATGAGAGGACACAAACAATATAATTGTGAAGGTTCAATCTAAACCAACAATCTACATCCTCTGTTACTAAGCTCTCCATCACGAGCAAGACATTTTACTATATTGATTGACTTATGGTGCAATCACAATCATTTCGGTGACGTACAACCAAGGAGCACCAATTCTTATACAATATTGAGGTTTAAAGGGACCTCAATATGACCTCACAAGTTTAACAAAATTATTTTACAATAAAACTTCTCTCTTAATAAATAATGAAAATGAATTAAGTACCGATAGAGGCTAACACTTTTATAAATAGCAATTAGTAACAGCTCAAGTATTAGTTAAAATTTTTTGATGAATATAATAATTTAAAAGTTTGATTCAATATAGCCGTTGGACAAAAAAAATTAGAAGTTAGAAACTGTTAAGACCTTTGGTGGACCACCTCCGCCAATTTTCTCCATGTCAGCCCTGTTTGATCCGATTTGATTGTTTTAAAAAAAATGTGGACTTCTGGAAGTGTTTTTAACTAGTTTATCAAGGTAAGCGATATTTTAAATATATGATCAAAGTTCAGATATCACTTTTGAAAATCAACAAAAAAAATAAATGTATGCAAGTGATAATCAAAATAGCTTTTAGTGCATAAAATGGTTTTTGAGCTTAAATCATTTATTGCTAAAGATTAAAGTGTTAGTATCTTCACATTTGGACTAAAAGGTCTAGTCTTTTCTTTCTTTGAAGTTTGGCTCTTAGTCTCTTGTCTTGATCTCTGTTAGATGTCTGACTTTTAAGCACTTGTCTTGGAGGATTTATCTAGAATGCTTGACTTTGATCTTAATCTTCTTAGTGAGTCCGATTTGTCTTGAAAGTCTTTGATTGTGATCGTTTGACGACGATCGATTAATTTATCATTGAATGCTTTGAAGACTACGAACACTTAAATTCATTTGTTAGTAAACAAAATTAACTTGCTTGTTATGATTAAAACTATAAGGTTGAAGTCAACCATAGGTCAACAATTTTCCAATTTTTAATTATGACAAACAAGATGATTTGCAAAGTAATATCAATAATTGATAACGAATTTCACTATGAAGTTTAACATATATTCCATATATTTTTCCTATCTTTTACAAACCAATGTCATCCATTCAAAGCGTATAGATAATTCAAAATATATTCAAAGCATATAGATAAGTCAAAGTATATTCTAAGCATCAAATCTATTTCACTCTTTTTCCCCCCTTTTGGCATAAGAAATAAGATAGCATGTAAGAGAGCAAGAGTGCGACATTTATGATCAAAACATTAAAATCAACCATAGGAAGGAATTATGTTCTTCCTTAATGAACCATAAAATGCCAAATATATGCACGACGAACTAAGAGAATAATTACCACATTCATAGAAGAATACATAACAAAACACAAAGGATGAAATATCAAAAGTATAATAAGGTTTAAGGACCATTGAATGGGTTCTGTAATACGAAAAGTAGAAGCCAAATTTTAAGAGTGCGTAACAACAAATCAATACTCCGAAGGAAGTTGAGGAAGAAAGAGCGAGTCGATACGGGCATGAAGTGAATTTTGTGAAGCAAGCACTTGTTGAAGCAACCCGGCAATCCCATCGATGGAGAAAGTAAAAGAGTCAATACGCCCGTTCAAGAGATTATAGTGATCCTTGATGAATGTAAAGTCAGAGGTAGAAGAAGGAATTCTCGAGTTTGGAACGTCACGAGGAGGGATTGGCACATCATCCTCGTCTAGATCAAGGCCCTAACTCCATATCAAGTCCCTTACTTTTAGCCACCCATTGCCCTTATCCCTTTACAATTTTCATTCTTCTAAGAGTCTGAATACTTATTGTATCAGTAAGATGTTGAAAAATAGAAACCTCACATTCAAAGATACCTCAAAATGTTTAAAATTTTTGGTGAGAATATCAAAGAGTAAAGCCTTGACTCTAGTGGTAGAGTGAAAATGGTTCATATGACCAATGATAATGGATGGAAAATCTAATCTATGCCCAACCAAGAAAGAGTGAAGAAGGAAAGGATTAAAGTGAGTAACCCCATCAAGATGACGTTTCCTAGTAACGCTCAACACTCTTACCTATTAGAATAGGAGATTTGTCCCTCACAATCCTCGGTTTCTTGCCAGCATTTTTACCTGAGGTGTGGTAGGATCGGTTGACAAAAATGGATGAGATAGTCAAGGTTCAGCTGTTTGTCTAGGAGGGAAGATTTGAAAGTTTTGATGGATAAAAATTGGGGGTTTTAAGAGATTTGAAGTGAAAATGTGATAAGTTTTTGGGAATCTTCACAAAGAGAAATGTTAGTTGCACCAAAAATAATATCACCAACATAAATTTTCACAATAATCATATCATTCCTTTTGATTTTAATACTTTTGATTTTAATAAAAAGAACAGTATCCACTTCTCCTATCAACAAACCATTTGAATGAAGGAACTTGCTCAATCTTTCATACCATGCTATAGTAGCTTACTTTAAACCGTAAAGAACTTTTCTTAATTAGTAAACATTAGCGACTTGTGATTTTTCAAACTAGAGCTGCTCTACATACAATTCCCGAATAAAACCATTTAAAAATGCCTTTATGACAAGCAAAATCACGAATCATGCGAATGGATTTTAATCTAGAAACTGGTGCAAATATTTCTTCAAAGTCTATTCCTTCATATTCATTGTAACCTCGGGCCACTAATCTAGACTTATTACCCACAATAATCTCTGGTTTTTATCTCATTTGTTTCGAAAACCCATTTGGTACCAATAACAGCTTGATCACTTGGTCTAGCAACTAAATATCAAACATGATTGATTTTAAATTGATTTAGTTCTTCATGTATAGCTAGAATCCAAAATTTATCAAACTTGACTTCTTTGATATTGTTTGATTCAATTTGTAAAATGAAAGTACAATTATTAAAGTGATTTCTAGTCGAGTTTCGAGTACTTACACCTTTAGATGGATCACCAATAATAAGTTCTTTTAGATGAGATGGGACAAACATTTATTCCTCAGGAAGAAATGGATCACTTTGTGCTTCGAGAGATTCTACCTTATCTTGTTGCACATTTGTTTCTTTCTCTTGTTGATCTTCAATATTTTTGGGATCTTGTTTTGAATTTGAATGTTCATTTACTCAAAATGAATCTCCGAACCTACATCATTTTCAATATCTTTTTCTTGATCAAGATGATTAGCTTCATCAAATATTACATGCATGGATTATTCAACAACTAATTTTTTTTTTTTTTTTTGTTGAACATTTGATAAGCTTTGCTAGTAGATGAGTAACCCAAAAAAAATTCGAATATGGGATTTTGAATCAAAATTTTCCAAAATTTCTTTAGTGTTTAAGATAAAACATTTACAACCATACACTATAAAGTAACCAATATTAGGAACTCTATTTTTTCAAAGTTCACACAGAGTTTTGTTTTCTTTTGACCAAAATAAAACCCTATTTACAATATGGCAAGCCAAATTGACAGCTTCGGCCAAAAATATTTGGTAAACTGTTTTCATTTAGAATACTCCTAGCCATTTATGGAAATGTGCGATTCTTCCTCTCTACTACACTATTTTGTTAACGAGTTTTGGTAGTTGAGAAATTATGTTCGTAGCCATTATCATTGCAAAAAATTTCAAATGAGATATTGTCAAATTTCTCCACCATGAGTAATAGTGTACCCTTTTTCATTTTAAAACTTTTTACAAAAATGTTTAAATGCATTTAAAGCTTTATCTTTTAAGTTCAAAAGTAGGACCTAAGTAAAACTAGAGAAGACATCAAGAATGACAAAACTATAATGTTTGCCACTTAAGCTTGTACTTCTAGGTGATCAAATAGATCCGTGTGGAAAAGTTGTAAATGCCTTGCAGTTGAAAAGTGTTGCTATTATTTGAAAGTGCTCTTCACTTGTTTTCTAAACTGAAATGCATCACATATTTTATCTTTCTCAAATTTCAAGTTGACAAACTTTTAGCAAAGCAATTTTTGGAAAATTTTGAAAGTAGGTCCATACTAAGATGACCTAATCTTTTATGCCACAGTCAAGTACCATCTTTAAAACTTGATAAACATTTTATTTCACGGATAAATATGCCGCTTGAGTGCCAGGTGGGCACGACGAGCGAAAGGGATGCCGTACGAGCAGCACGTAGGCAGCACGCGAGCGACAACTAGCTGTTTTTCGTGCTTGAGCACTGAGTAGGCGGCAAGCTAATGACGTTGCAACTAATTTTTCTCCTTGTTCCATCTTTAATCTCTTGGAGTCCTTGTTGACCTATACTACCATCCCAATGGCTCTTTTACTTTTATAATTACTCTATATCTTTAATTTTGTCATAGAACAAACTCCCTTTTGGTTTTCTGTGACAAAACTAAGTAATACTGTTATTGGTTGCTTATTGTTTTTATGACTCAATAGATTAAGTTTGCAAGAGTATTTAAAACCTAGTGCCCTATAGTTATCTAATTTGAGAGTCATCGGTCAAAAGTTAGATATAAGGGACATTTAAAAATTTTAATGGAAAAAGTCTATACATAAGATGAAAATAAAAAATAAAAAAGAGAAAAAGTGGGTGCATGAAATAGAAGACACACTACATACGTTGATTACGCTCCAAATGCTTGTTTTAGAGAATTTGACATTTGACAAACGGTTATTAGCCTATTTGATTCTTATAGATTGAAGCGGTAAAAAATAAGGAGAATCCTCATTTATTGATATGTTGAGTTACAATTAGTAATATCTAACCAAAGTAGAGATGGTTAGGAGTAGTAAATTCAACTTTAGATCACACATTGGGAAAGAGTTAAACATAAGTTTATGGGTGTAAATCTCATGAGAGAAGAACATATAAATTTGACTATTGAGGGTAAAATTGTGAATCACTCTACGAATTTATGATACTTAATATGAATTTTCACACACACAAGCCAGTTTTACATTGGATAAGTAGGAATTAATTTTAGCATTGTGATTTGTAGCACTTTATAGTTTTGACACGTGAATTATAATCTCCAGATAAAATGCAAATTATCCATATATGTTTGTTTAAAAATATTTAAATGAAAATTTAATTTGTTTGGGGAGAAACAATTGTTCAAGTTTGGGGTGTTTTATATACTTATCTGAGCTGTTAAATGAGATTAATTGTAATAAATTTGACGACTTATGACTTGATGTTAATTTTGTTTGTTAGATAAAACTCGAGGCAAATTAATGGAATTGGAAGAAATGAACAAGAAAAGGTGAAACCGAAATAAACTCAAAATTTGGGATCATATTACAAATATTCAATAGTTGATTCGGACCAAAAAATGATAAGTGAGTTTGTTATGAGTCAAATGGTTGCAATTATAAGTTAAAAAGGAGTGAAATGTAAACAAAAGATTTTTACAAATCAATTTCCAACCGCACAGAATATGTTCCAGATTTTTAGTCGAAAATTGAGACCTATTTTTTGGATAAGAGACGTTCGAATTGGAGAAAATCTATTTCTATATGACTTGTAGGACATTGAGTTAGCATTCGAATGCACTTTGAATTACCTCAGTTGGATATTGGGAAAGAAAGTTATGACCAAAATATTGACAACTATACACAGACATAATCATGCATGCACGGACGCAACTTTTCTTATTTAATTGAAACTCTTTTGGAACACAACTTGGACATAGTTTTTGATTTAATTTCACCTTATATAATACAAGACATGTGCAACCATTAAAGGATCTCTCTCTTACTTCTCAAATCGCTTCCATATTGTAAAATAATTTATGAACGAGGGCAAGTTCATCATTAGTTTGAGAGGATATAAAATCTAGCATGTGGATTGAATGAAGAAACATCAAGAACTTGAAAAATCAGAGCTCATGGTGGATAATCAAGAATAAGAATTAGACGTGACACCTTTTTATCATTAGAAACATGGCTAGTTAGATTCTTTGTATTGGATGAAAATGAATCATATTATTTATTTATTTTAATTCAAAACTGGCAGTTTAGAATTTCTAGCATTTTTTAATTAATTTTGCATACACATTGCCTTATTTAATTGTGTGATTACCATTTAAAAAATTAGTTGCTTATTGTAGTTCTGAGAGGCTCACTATAAATTTAGAACACAACAAAATTAACTTATGTGCAATAAATATTAAGAATAATATTTATCACATGTGCAATCATATAGATGTTCTAAAATTTAATGCATTCTATTCATTCGGATTTGGACTAAGAATATATTCGAGTTGTGACTAGGATATAATTAATTTGTCTTAAAAAAGAAAGTTAAATACATTAGCATTATCAATTGTCAAGAATGTATGAACAAGACTAGATTACAAATCAAGAATTGAAATAAATAACAATTGGCGAAATTTTAATCTAATACAATTATCCATAATTTGATACATAAACACTTTTTACCACTTTCTTAGAATAATTTAGAATTAAAAAAATCAAAATTTCTTTTGTGTTACATAATTCGAATTTCATATGTAACTAATAAACTTGAATTGAAGTTATTCTCTGTGGGACGATACTACCAACTCATCAAATCTATTACTTGTGAATGATGTCGTACGCTTGCGAGTAGCACTGACAAATACCAATTTTGTAGTGGAAACAAATTAGGTTATGGTATTCTCTGATTTATGTTTTATGAAATATTACAATAAACTAAGTAACAATAAAAGAGTGATAATTTGGTTGTTGATGTAGTAGCACATTGGAAGGAACCGATGCCTTTGTTATACACAATTTCATTAAAATAGATTCACATTGTAGTGCAAGTGGATTGATGGCGAATTTCTCCCAAAATATAATGTTGAAAGTAACTAACTAACACCTCGTTACTTCTTTAGGAGAATTGAGAATGCTCATAATTCTATCATCGTGCTAGGAAAAATTATCTAAGCTACTAAGAACAAAGATCTTGAAAAAGAGATAGAAGAGAGAAATTTAGAGAGAGAATAAAAAATTCAATTTTTTGATTTGTGGAATAAAGAGAAAAAGTCTCCTTATATAGTACTAGGATGAGGGGGGTTTCAATTTTCTATTAATTTTGCATTAACACAAAAAAATGTTACAATAGTCATTACGTCTTTGTAACCTCCAGTTCAATTGAAAATTAATTAGAAAACTTGAAATCAATATTGTTGTTACATCTCATAATTTATTCCAATTCAATGAAAAAATAAAGAATTTGAAATCAAAATTGTTGATACATATTTGGTGAACGAAATAGTGTAAATGACACTTTTGTTGTCACTTAACAATTATTTTTGGTTACAATTTAGTCACATGTTTTTGGTTTATGTCTAACTTATGTAATGATGTAAAGTTAGGCTAGTTTGAACCTACTACAAGTTAAAGTACTGTAAAGTATGGCTTAGTGGTAGTAGGTAGTATGGTTGTTGATAGAAAGTATTTTTTTTGTATCAAATCATGGCTATATATTTAGCCATGTAAAAACCATTGAAATTGTGATGAAAGTTCTCTATTTTTCTTCTCCTCTTGTTTGTTCAAATATCCTTCAATGGTATCAGAGCATTTAATGATCTTTGAAGAAACAAAAAAGAGCATAAAAAACGAAAAAAACAAAGTATTTCTGCACAAACCGGTAAGCTCATAGTAAATACGGTATGTTGTGTGAAAAATCGATAAGCATTGTGCAAATCAGGTAACTTCACTATCCGGTAAGACCTATCAAATCCGGTAACTTCAATCAAAATCGGTAAGCCCCACAAACCTGGTAAGAACTTCAAAAATTGATAAGATCTGTACGATCCTGTAAGATCAGTCAAACTGTTCATCATACCGGTAAGACGATGGCTTCAGGCAGTTTCTCAGCACCTTTACCCTCAGTGTTTACAGGTGAGAACTATGATTTTTGGGCTGCGAAGATGAAGGCTTATCTAAAAGCCTATGATCTGTGGGAAATCATAGAATCTGGAGCAGAGCCACCACCATTTAGAGCAAATCCAACTATAGCTCAGCTAAAGCAACATAGTAAGAAGGTTGCAAAAACGTTTAAGGCTTTGTCTTGCATTCAATCAGCCGTCTTTGATGCAATCTTTACCAGGATCATTACTTGTGAAATAGTAAACGAGGCTTGGGACAGGTTGCTTGAGGAGTTTAGGGAAAATGCAAAGACAATGCAAATGCAAGTTCTCAATCTTAGAAGGGAGAATGAGATACTGAAGATGAAGGATGCTGAATCTGTTAAAGATTATTTAGATAGGTTGATGAAAGTGGTGAATAAAATAAGGTTGTTGGGGGATGAACTACCTGATAAGCATGTGGTAGAAAAGGTTCTTATCAGTTTGCCTGAGAAATTTGAGGCAAAAATCTCTTCACTTGAAGATTCCAGAGACTTATCAGTCATTACCTTATCTGAGCTCATAAATGCTTTGCAAGCATCTGCACAAAGGAGGTTGTTTAGACAAGAAGAACAAGTTGAAGGAGACATATATTCCAAGGAAATGTATAAAGCTCAAACAAGCTTTGGTGTGAAGAAGCAACAACCTGAAAAGAAGAAAGGAGAAAGTAGCAGAACTGCAGGCAAGAATAAAGGTTATCCACCCTGTCCTCATTGCAAGAAAATCGATCATTCTCCCAAATGGTGTTGGTACAGGCCAGGAGTCCAATGCAGAGCATGTAAAAAATTTGGACGTGTTCAAAAAGTGTGCATAAATCAGAAGGAGAAGCAGGATTCACAGCAGGCTCGGGTGGCAGAAATTCATCAACAGGAGGAGCATTTGTTCACAGCAATGAATGAAAGGGCCTGCAGCAGTAATGAAATGTGGCTATTAGACAGTGGATGTACACACCAAATGACCTCAAATTTTAGCATCTTTGTAAAGCTAGATGAAGGCTATAGATCAAAAGTTAAAGTGGGGAATGGAGAGTTTGTAGAATGAAGGGAGTTGGTGAAATATCAATACAGACGTTGACAGGTACCAAGTATATTTCTGATGTTTTATATGTTCCAAATATTGATCAAAACTTGATAAGCGTTGGTCAATTAATTGAAAAAGATCATACTTTGGTATTCAAAGACAAGAGATGCACTATTTTTGATTCAAAAAATCAAGAAGTTATGACCATTGGCATGAGGAATAGAAGCTTCCCTTTAGAATGGAAAACTGTAGATGATCAGGCACTTGCAAGTACTGTCATTAAGTCTTCACCGTGGCATAAAAGATTTGGGCATGCTAACTACACATTACTAGACAATTACATGATTTAGAGTTGGTTGAAAACTTGACTGAAATCAGTAAGAATGATGAATGTGTATGTGAAATCTGTCAATTGGGAAAGCAAACTAGGTTGCCATTTCCTAAAAATCAGTCTATAAGGGCTTCAGACAGTGACGGGATTACTGTTCGCGTGAACAGTGAACAAATGGGAGAAAAAAATGTATTTTAAATGATATATTAATTTCACTTGTTATGTGTATTAAACGTGTATGTATTTAACCTTAACTTAAGTGGTATTTATTAATTAGTAATAATTTTTGAAGATATAAATTTAAAGATGTGATGTAAAGTTTTATTTAAGTTCTTAAATATGTAAGAATCTAAATGACCTTTGGCACTCAACGACCACCCTCCGACGACTCTAAGATATGTATAGGTGTAAGATGATAAATGTACAGACATTTTGCATATCTTAAATATTTTAAATTCCCTATCTTTAAATTTTTAAAACATACATGTTTGTTCCCCACTAAAATTGTGATATGCAGACATGTTAGACTAGTACGGGTATGTGACAAGTGACTTTATATTAAATTATTTTAGGAAATGGCCCCACCTACACATACGAATCTGATGCGTGATTTATTACAGGCTGTACAAGAGTTGAGTAGGCAGAATCAAGCACCCCCACCACAAAATGCACAGCCACAGCAGAATGCACCTCCGTTTGTCCCTGGAGCCATCTCAATGGTTGAACAGTTTCGTAGGTTCAAGCCTCCTACTTTCGACAGCAATTCCGACCCACTGGCTGTTGAGGAGTGGATAAGAAATCTAGAACACATATTCCGACACATTGCTTGTATGGATGCACAGAAGGTACTCTTGTCAGCAAATTTCAATATCTTAAATCAATGAGAATGCGTAAAGAATACATTCCTCAAAGTATGAAATCAAATGACTATAGGGCAACCGTTTTACGATACCTAGCAAGCTTAATTGCTCGAAACGAGAAAGCTACGAACAAAAGTATAAGACGTGGCTCACTTTTTCATATATTTTAAATATTTTGAATCTCAATCATTTTTTTTCTCTTGGAAAATATATATAAAAGTTTTGGTCAACTAGTTAAAGGTCATTGTATATTCAAAGACAACCCTGCACACAAATGGCCACAATCTCAAGTCTCACACACACGGTCAAAACCCACTGACATGAGCTTAGTGTGTAAAATGCACATGATACATGCAAAACCTATGCCAAGTACTCCAAACAAGTTATAAACAAAGTTAATGGAAACTTTATTCACCATTCATAAGCTATACTAGTATTTGATTACAAAATAACATATCAAAAGAAAAAACATCAATTAGAAGTGCTATGACTTTAAAAATCATTTTTCCTTTTTCTCTCTTTTCTCATTTTTCTAATTTTTATTTTTCATTTAAAAAAGGATAATGCAAAAAAAATGAAAAAAAAAAGTGCATGTACAAATATGTAAATATCAAGAACAATGTAGATGCATGCACATAAACACAAAATCAATGAAGAATACATACACTCTTACCATGAAAAGCAACGCGAAGAATACCGCAATCAAAATAATCACTTTGACTTGTAAGTTCACCATTTTGACCCAAATCTTCTTAGAAGAAGCAGTAATCTTAGTCAATTAAGTTATCAATTCAGTCGAGTGACTTACTTGATTAGTCGAGAATCTAACATGAGTAGTTAGATCTTGTTTGTTGTTCCTAATCAAGGGCTAACGACACTTAGGTCTAATATGACCTAAAACACCATAGTTATGATATGAAGGAATGAACCTATGACCATCTCTAGGTTGAGGAACTTTATGTTGTACATATATTCTAGGTACAGGGGCTACTCACTTAAACTTAACAAAGGCAAGAGCCAACTTGGTTTTAGAAGATGAAGCAGTATTAGATTTATTCAATCTTAACTTATTGTCAATTTTTTTAGAACTGGTAAAGAATTGTAGTTGGGTACTAGATTTTTCAAGGTCACTAGTAAGAGTCTTAACCTTAACTTTTAAGAACTCTTTCACTATTCTTAACCCATTCAATCTAGTACTAGACTCCTTAAATTTGTCTTCTAAACTATCTTTTTCTAACACAAGCTTATGCAATTTCTTATAGGCAGAACTATTCAACTTTTTTAACTTAAAGAACTTTTTAAACAATTCATCGAATGCCTCATAAATGTCATGCTAATCTTTTGATTCTTCCGTTGAAGAGTCAAATTTTTCTATGTCCCTAAGTGTCTCACACTTAACCATAGAAGTGAATGCCATATAATTCCCTCCCTTCTCAGGATTGGAGTTCTCACTTTGATCATGGGAGCTAGATTCGTCATTAGTGAGAATAGCATTCGTAGCATTACCTAGAGTTTTCTTATAACTTGGACACTTAGATTTAAAACCTTGGTACTCATGACACCTCACAGACCTCTTCCAGACATCTCTACATCACTCTTCTATCTTTTATCTTTCTTGAATGTGCTAGATTCACCGTTAAACTTATAAAAATGTCCCTTATTGTTCCTAAAAAATGTCTAAAATTTCCTAGCAAGGTAGACAAGCTTCTTATCCTTAGGTTTGTTGTCATCAATGGTGTTACTATCTAATTCCCTAAAAGTTTTAAGGGCTAAAGATTTGTTATTCTTAGACTAAGTTAAGCTAAGTTCATAGGTTTGGCGAGATTTTACACGTTTTTATATCTTGATGGCATCTGGGTCTTTGCTTTCCTCAATAACAATGACCTTATATCTAAATCTCTCACGTAAGGATCTCACAACCTTTTTCACAATCTTTGCCTCAGGGATTCGCTCACCTAGGTCGAAACTAGAGTTGACTATGACATTTAATTTAGCATAGAAATCATCAAATGATTCATCATGTGTCATTCTAATTTCTTCAAACCTAGTGGACAACATCTATATCTTAGAGTTTTTAATAGTTTTGGTTCCGTCATGTGTGATTTTTAATATATCCCAAACATAATTTTTAGTCTCACACATGGATGCTCTTTTAAACTCCTTGGGCGAAATAGCCATAAAGATGGCATTTATTTATCTATTGTTCCAATTACACTTACCTAAATCATTCTTAGACCAAGTAGAAACCTTGGTAGGGATAACTACAACTACAATAGATGTAGAAGGGGCAATCCAACTTCTTCGTACACTAACCCAAACTTGCTCGTCTGTAGATTTAAGAAATACTCTACTTCTAATCTTCAAACACGCATAATTACTACCGTCAAAGTATGGAGAAACAGAAAGCGATTAACTCATCTAGACAGTTAGGGTCAAGGAATACAATTAAGCTCTGATACTACTTATTAGATATTGTTTAGACCCAAACGTGCGAAATAAACACAACAACAAGCAACAAGTCACTTTTATTGTCTCTAGATGATTATTAAGGATAATATTTATTAAACTCTGAGTTTAAACAATAACAAACATTCATATCAAAACAATAAAGTAAATAGCACTAGATATGATGATGGGGAAAACCTTATCAGGATAAAGGGCAAACTTATTTGTAAAATATACTAGAAAAGTCAACTTACAATTAGTGCAGACATCGCTAAAGCTTAACTGACTCTGGCCACCTAACTTGTAAATTATCAAATAACTCTTCAATTGTGTGACCCATACTTCCTAACAACTCTGGGCTGCTTTTCCCTCTGCATGGATCACCAAGAATGAACTCATTCAGAGTGCTAGAACTCCAAATGCTTCTTCTCCAATTTCAGGACTCTAAAGGCTTATAAGTGAATGTAAGGGTTTTTGGTATTTGATCCTTAGATCTTTTTGTGTTTTGATATGTGGTTGAGGCAAAAGATATATGGATACGAATTTGATCTTCAATGGATATTCTCTTGACTAAAATTAAGGATCAACCAATAACAAAGAATAATTAGGAAAATATATGAAACAATGATCTTGAGGTTGAATCAAGAAATCTTTTGAAAGATGTGTTTCATTTTCAAAGAATGATTTGTTTTATGAAAATAATCCCTTGGGAAGAGATATGTCATGGGTATATATAATAGGTAGTATTTGGGGTTGAATAGGATTGGAAAAACTATTCAAAATCGAATAACGACTCTAGCCAGACAAAACTACGACTCGAGTGCTGGCTGGCACCCATAAAGCAGTAAGTCCCCTGCTCGAGCGCCAGCCTCATGCTCAACGAGCAGCAATGTCCCTGTTGTAGGCACTCAAGAGCACCATGCGTGCTTAGCGAGCGGTCGTCTTCTCGTTTCTTGATCTTCTTAAATGTCTTTGACTTCTTTTAGGACACTACCATTCCCAACTCTTTTGAACTCAAGTGCATGAACTTAAAAAAAAAAAAAAAGAGAGACAATAAGACAAAAAAGTAGAGATAGTCAAAATTCAAGTGTATATTTTATTATAAAAATGATCCATACATATAGGATTTCAATGGAAGTTACAATTTGAATACAACATACTTTTCTAGAGTAACTAAAATTTATCTAAATATCATATTAAGACTAAATACACATCAAAAATTATCCCATACACTACTAGAAACTATGGCTTCAACAATGGACATTTCCATTGCTAAAGGTCGTTATTTCGTCAGTAAACTTAGTTACAGATGGAACTTTATCGTCGACATATACCGTAGATGATTACCGAAGGATATATATACACAACAAATATGGATTCTCGTTTATTCTGATTGCTTCAACATATAAGAATCAACTAAGCTAATAATCCTTTTGTTAAAGGTTTAATTTTCAAATAAGTGTTTGGCACTTAATCAAGGCATGTAATGCATCTTCTGTTTCATGCACCTGCTTTTCGGATTTGCTGTGCGTCTTCTATTTCATAACTAGCATTATCCCTTTTGATTTTCTTTTTTGGATATTCACTAATTGTCCACATTGGAATCTTTTACAGTATAGCTTCACATCATGGTAGTTTTCCCTTTTTATACAATAATTAGTGCAATGCACTCATTATCCAATATTGACCCATAACTTAAGATTTTCACTTAAATTTCATCTTATTGGCCTTCAACAATTCACAAAAGAATTTCCACACACGAAATCTCCATTCATTTCAATATAACAATTTAATCACCCAAACTGTACTAAATTTAGTTTAAGGATGTATATTAGTATTTTTTTGGGTTTAGCATCTAAGGTTCACTATTCAACCTATTCAAGATATGAATCAACGTATTTCTTTATAATACAAAACTTAATTCACGTTCTCAACACGAATCAAATTTCACATGAATAAGCAAAGAATAATCTAAGCATACAACTTATTCATAATTCATAAACTAACCCACAATTCCAAATATATAATCATTGCCGACAAGACTAGCTAACCCACACAAGCGAGCAAATTAAAAAGAAAATGTTTTTTTTTTTCTTTTTCTTTTTTCTTTCATATATAATGTAGTAGTAAAAATTCACATAAGCATGCAAAAGAATTAAAAACTCAATGTTTTTCCACCAACCAAACTTAAATCAGATATTGCCTTCAATATCTCAAACTATTATCAATTAAGTGAAATAAAAGGTCAAAAGAAAGGAATAAGAGACTTCACGATTTTTTGTCTAATCTTGGAGGCTACTTTGGAATGAAATTTTTGAGAGAGATGATCCACTTAGCTACATTCTTTCTCTAGTCCATTGTTGGTCAGTATGTGTTTGGTTGTTATGTTCTATGAAATAAAGAAAAATTAATCATTGCTAATATGGAACAATACATAATAAGTTTAAACATAACTTTTAGGGCAATATAGGGATGAAGATACCCTAAACTACTAAAAGCAATAGAAAACCACATAATCTATTATCTAAAAAGCATAATAATATAAAAGGAAAGAAAATTGACTTTGACAATCTGCATCATGGAATTCTAAAAAAAACTTTTGATGTCTTGCTCAGCTTGCTTCTTTTAACTTTTCTTCACTTTTTGTTGATTTCATTTAGACTTGTACCTCTTCGGGCTTAATCACAAATTCAATAGTTGGGCAGTCAATGAAGTCGGAAAAATGCTTGTTAATTTCATCTTCATTAATTACTCTTCTTTACGTGGTTCATTTGGAATTAATTTGCCATCCTCTATATGCTCTTCTTCAATAATTGATCTCTTTGGATTGAATAGCTAGTTCAAAGTCTAAATCTATGGGCAATGGCAAATGTTTCCTTTCTACTTTTTGAAGTGGACTATATCCCTTCCTTTTAAATTTACTCCAAAATACAACATCTCCCATACGAATTTTTCTTTCATCCAACTTGCTAAATTCATTATAATATTTTTTAAGTACCCCATCATTCAACAGAGGAGGTCCAACTTACGATGTCATCATCCCCATCTGTAGATACATACTCATCCATAGGCATGTAGCCTTCATCATATTTGTTAACTGCTTATTTTCGACATCTTAAATATTGTTTAAATCTAGAAGCTTGTGATAGCCCATGAATGACTAACCAAGAAGGGGTGAATTTGTTTTTAAAGACTTTTTCAAAAATAAATCTTAAATAAAGCAAGTTAAGGGGAAATAGATCAATAAAATAACAAACTTAAGTGAAATAACGATAAATAAAAGAGAAGAGAGAATACAAATAATATAATTGTGAAGGTTCAATCCAAGCCAATGATCGACGTCCTCCGTTATCAAGGTCTCCATCACGAACAAACTCTTTTCACTACATTTATTGACTTATGGTGCAATCACAATCCTTGCAATGCTTCCAGTGACTTACAACCAAGGAGAACCCATCCTTATACAACACTGAGCTTTCAATGGACCTCAATATGACCACAAGTTTAATAAAATGATTTTACAATAAAAATTCTCTCTTAATAAATGATACAAATGAATTAAGTGCCAGGAGAGATTAACACTTCAATAAATAACAATGAATAATAGCTCAAGTGTTAGTTAAATAACTTTGAAAAATATGATGATTTAAAAGTTTGATTCAATCAATCAACGCTTTTTACATGAAGTAATAGAAGAGATAAATGCAATGTAGCGTAATGATTTTCTCAAAATATTTATCTCTTAAATGTACTTGAAATACCTTGCATTGAATGCAAAAAGATAACCTATTTATAGAGCAAAATTTATGAAACTCTCTAAGAGTTCAGATGAGTCTCCGGTCAACTGCCACAAGTTTGGATGACCAGAATATGGCATAAATTAAGAAGTCAGAACGGTAAAAAAAAAAATAATTGATCGTTAAGATCATAGAAGCCCAATTTGCTCCATTTAAACTCTGTTTGATCCAATTTGAATGTTTTGAAAAAATGTGGACTTTTGGAAGTGTTTTTAACTAGTTTTTCAAAGTAAGTGATAATTTAAAGATATAATCTAAGTTCAAATATCACTTTCGAAAATCAATAAAACAATTTATGCAATTGATAATCAACATAACTTTTAATGCATAAAATAATTTTTGAGCTTTAATCATCTATTGCTAAAGATCAAAGTTTTAGTACCTTTACATTTGACTAAGAAGTCTAGACTTTGATCTTTCTTTGAAGTTGGCTCTTAGTCCCTTGTCTTGAACTTTCTTTGACGTTTGACTTTAAGCACTTGTCTTGAAGGATTTGTCTTGAATGCTTGACTTCGATCTTGATCTTCTTCATGAGTGCGATTTGTCTTGATAGTCTTTGATTATGATCTTTTGACAACGATCGATCTATTTATCATTGAATACTTTGAAAACTATGATCACTTAAATTCATTTTTTAGTAAATAAGATTAACTTGTTTGTTATTATCCAAACTATAAGGTTAAAGTCAACCATATGTGAACAATTTTCTCTTTTTTATTATGACAAACAAGATGATTTACAAAGTAATATCAACAATTGATAAGGAATTTCACTATCAAGTTCAACATATATTCCATATATTTTCCCTATCTTTTACAAATCAATTGTCAACCATTCAAAGCATATAGATAATTCAAACCATATCAAATATATCTCACTTACTTTCTCCCTTTTAGCATAAGGAAAAAAATATCACATAGGAGACCAAGAGTGTGGCATTTATGATCAAAACTTTAAAATCAATCATAGGAAGGAATAATGCCCCCCCCCCCCCTCTCAATAAATCATAAAATAACAAATATATGAAAAACAAAATAAGAGAGTAATTAGCACATTCATTAAAAAAAAGGGACATACAAAAACATAAAGAATGAAATATCAAAAGTATAATCAAGGTTTAAGGACTATAGAAATGGTTACATAATACATAGAGTAGATAGCAAATGTTAAGAGTAAGTAACAACAAATCAATACCCTGAAGGAGGCGGTGGAAGAAAGAACGAGTCGATATGGGCATGAAGTACATTTTGTGATGTAAGCACTTGTTGAAGCAACTCGACAATCGTATCAATGAAGGAAGAAAAAGAGTTGGTACGCCCATTCAAGAGATTATAGTGATCCTTGGCAAATGTAAAGTCGGAGGTAGAAGAGGAACACTCGGGCTTGGAACGTCATGAAGAGGTCTCATAATAGGAGGGATGGCGCATCATCCTCATCTTGATCATCACCAACTATATCTTCATTAACTTCAAAGGGTAAAGTCAAGGATCCCGACTCCATATCAAATCCCTTGGTTCTAGCCACCCATTGCCCTTGTTCCTTTACAATTTTCATTCTTCTAAGAGTTTAAGTATTTATTGTATCAGTAAGATATTGAGAAATAGAAACCCCACCAAACAAAGATACCTCAAAATGCTTAAAAATTTTGGTGAGAAGCATATCAAAGGGTAAAGCATTGACTCTAGTGACAGAGTAACCAATGTTCAAGTGACCAATGATAATGGATGGAAAATCTAATTTACGCCCGACCGAGAAAGAGTCAAGAAAGAAAAGATTAAAGTGAGTAATCTCATCAAGGTAACCTTGCCTAGGAACAATGACATGGGTGATGATGTTATGTAAAACTTTGCATGGTAGAGAGAGTTGGTGGAGCTAAGTTTTATAAGATGTTGGAAATTTTGTTGTGACTCTACTACATGCCTCGATCGGTTTATAACCATCAAAAGTGGGATGAGCCATATGAAAAAAAACTTGATTCGTACAATCTTCAAGCTTAAGTAAAGTACGGATGAGGGTTCTAGTAATTTTGGTTTGTGTCCCTTTAAGAAAATAGTTAATACCAGTACCTGGAATGTAATACATAACCTTTTAAAGTTTTTTAACGATGCTAGTTGTTGCGTTTTTTTATATCGCAAGTGTACATATCGTAACAAGTAATATAGTGGACCTTTGAGTCCGGATTATTGTTCCCACGAGAACTATATTTAAGACTTCATCTACTTTTTTTAACTCATATTTGATAAAAGACAAATAAAGAATGATAATAGTTATGAATATTATTTTTCTTTTGTAAACTCCAAAAACCTAAAACTAATGGAAAATATAAGAAGATTGCAAACAATGATTGATAAAAGATTCGTATACGTAATTAATATTAAGGCAAAACAAGTTCATCTAATGATTACCTCAATTCTTAATTCAAGATTTTAACCTAATGTAGTATTCAGTCGAATTCTTTAGTTGTATTCAATTTATGCGTCTCGAGTTCTCATTGAGCATATTTAACTAATTCAATAACATATCTCTATGCAAATTACCCGTAGTTAAATGAAATATAGTTCTAAGAATTCCTATTACGACCGCAATAATTAGTATATGTATCTCTACACGTTATACTACTTTACCGGATTTTATTCTATGGTCTAAGCTTCAAACTCACCTCTCGATTCGTAAGAAACTCAAGTATTCATCAAATTATTGGTCAGATAATTCAAAGTATTAAGCTCATAACAAAATCAACACATAAAAAATAATAAACTACAGAATTCTTTGAATAAAAGAATCAAGAATCACAAAAGACTACATTATTTGCTCTAATTTAACATTTAGTTACGTATAATGTTAAATGAAAAATAAATAAATATCTTTGAGTACATCACCGGATTAATTGAATAAAGATATGGAAAAGAATCAACTCTTGCCCCAAGGTCTTCTTCTGCTTCCAATCTTTGCTATAATTTGAATCTCTTGATGAATTTCTTCTCTTGATTTAACTCTTCTATCTCTCGTTGTATCTCCCTTTTTTCAACGTGTCGAACTCCTAATTTGTGCATTCTTTGGTCTATTTATAGTTCCCTACACGTCCTTGGCCCAATTGGAGTCTTTTTCCGAGCTTGTCACAGCTCAATCAACAAAAAACCTACGTGTGTGGCGCAGCGCCTATGTGCTAGGAAGCTGCGCCTAGGCGCCAAAATAGACTGTCCAGGCACTGCCTCGCTGCATTTCTTCTTTTCGGGGCAAAGCGTAGTGCCTAGGCGCTACCTTGCTGCATTTTTTTTACCCATTTTCCTAGCGCTTGGGCGCTCCGTTTATGGAGCTTGGGCGCCAATTTTCAGCCTCATTTTTCCATTTTGGCTTGTTTATACACTTCAATACCCCTTTTTCACCTCTTTACCATACATTCAAAATAACACAAGCAAACACATTAAAACGTTCTATAATCATAAAATAGGCCAACAATTAATATAAAACTCGTGCGTAAAACACATTCATCACTTGTATATTTGAGTTCTTGTAAAGTGGCTGTAGAAATCCAACATATTCTTAAAAATATTTTTGTATATGAAAGGGAGCATCAAAGGTAAAAGAGGAAAAATCAACACTATTACCCATTAGAATAGGAGATTTGTTCCTCATTGTCCTCCTTGGTTTCTTGCCATGCATTTTTACGTAAGGCATGGTAGGATCGGTTGACAAAAATGGATGAGAAATTTGGGGTTCAGTTGTCCGTCTAGGAGGGAAGATTTGGAGGTTTTGATGGATAAAATTTGGGGTTTTTAAAAGATTTGAAGTGAAAAATGTGGTTTTTTGAAATCTTGTGGAAACTTTGAAGTTTTAATGTGGATTTAGTACATTTTGGAATGGATCTCTATAGATTGGATGAAGAGAAATGAGAAAAATAGGTGAAGAAAAGGAAATTTTGAGGGCTTTCAAAGTTCAAATCCCGACTTTCCAATTGGCTGCCTACAACTCCCGATTGACTGGCAGACTAGCTACATATGTTGGTTCTATCTTTTCGACAGTCATTCGGCTCTTTCTTTTTAATGAAATGATGAATTTAAATGTGTTAGTTAAATACCAACAAATGATGCATATGGAATCAATTATAATTGAAAAGTATGAACACAATTTAGCTACATATGTCAATTTCATTGATAATGCCCAAACCTCTTGAATATATAAAAAAAACTATCATAAGCGAGAAGTTTAGTGAGAGGCCAATCGATTTTCCATATTAACAAACTCTAGTGCGATATCTCCCTTTTATACACGATCTCATAAAAAAATGATTTCTAATCTCAATATGTTTAGCTCTAGAATGCAAGATAGAATTTTTTGATAAGTTTATGGCACTAACGTTGCCACTCATAATATGTACATGATCGAAAGATAAATGATAATCACTTGGTGTTTGTTTTATTGATAAAACTTAAGCACAACAACTAGAGGCCAATATATATTCAATTTCGGCGGTAGACAATGCAACGGAATTTTGTTTCTTACTAAACTATGATAAAAGTACAAAGTCTTAGAAGTGACAAGTTTCGCTTGTGTTCTTACGGTCAATTGAGCAACTAGCCCAATTGGCAATTGAATAGCTAAGCAAATCCACGAGTGCCCTTAAGATACCAAATACCTAATGTTATAGCGCCACTAAGGTCTATAAAAATTCATTTTACGACACTAAGATGTGATTTTTTAGGATTAGATTGAGATCTAGCACACAAGCACACATCAAACATAATATCTGGTATACTTGCAATTAAGTAAAGAATGGATTCGATCATACCTCAATCTTTAGTTATGTCTACGGAAGTACTTTGATCATCCTTATCCAATTTGATTGATGAGCTCATTGGAGTGTTCATTGGTTTCAACCCTTCCATTTCAAAATTTTTGAACATGTCCATGATGTTCTTAGTTTGACTAATGAATATTCCATCATTAATTTGTTTGATTTAGAATCCAAGGAAGAACTTGAGTTCCCCATCGTGCTCATTTCAAACTCCTTGCTCATACAATTAGAAAATTCCTCACAAAGAGAAATGTCCGCTGAACAAAAAATAATATCATCAATATAAATTTGCACAGTAATCATATCAATCTCTATGGTATAAATAAAAAGAGTAGTATTCGCATTTCCTATCCAAAAAAAATTTAAAAGAAGGTATAAATTTGCACAGTAATCATATCATTCTCTTTGGTTTAAATAAAAAGAGTAGTATTCGCTTTTCCTATCCAAAAAAAATTTAAAAGAAGGATTTTGCTCCTTTGCTCTAGTAGCTTGCTTTAAACCTTAAAAAGTTTTTTCTTAATTTGAAAACATTATCTAGATACTTGTGAATTTTGAAACCAGAGGTTTCTTTACATATAGTTTTTATTGAATAAAATCATTTAAAAATGCACTTTTGACATCCATTTGATAAAGATTAAATCCTTTATGACAAGCAAAAGCATGAAGCTGCAAATGGATTCTAATCTAGCAACCGGTTCTTCGAAGTCATGCCTTCATATTTATTTAACCTTGAGCCACTAAACTAGCCTTGTTACACATATTAATCCCGTTTTCATCTCGTTTATTTCGAAAACTCATTTTGTACTAATAACGGTTTGATCACCTAATCTAATAACTAAATTCCAAACATGATTTCTTTCTCATATTGATTCTACCAATAATGGTTTGTGCTTCAGGAAATTCTACCTTGTCTTGTTGCACATTTATTTCTCTCTTATGTTGATCTTCAATATTTTAGGAATTTTCTTTGTTTTGATTTTGAATGTTCATTTACTCAAAAGAAATCTCCAAACCTACATCATTTTCAATACCTTTCTCTTGATCAAGATGATTAGCTTTATCAAATATTACATGCATGGATTCTTCAATAACGAAAGTTCTCTAAGAAAAATTTCAATATTGGATTTAGAATCATTTTTTTCCAAATTTATTTTAATGTTTAATACAAAACATTTACAACCAAACAGTATAAAGTAACTAATATTGAAAACTCTATTTTTCCAAAATTCAAATAGAGCTTCCGTTTTCTTTCGACTAACCAAAACCCTATTTACAATATAGCAAGTTGTGTTAATGGCTTCAGCCCAAAAATATTTGTTAAACTGTTCTCATTTAGCACAATTCTAGCAATTTCTTGAAATATGCAATTCTTCCTTTCTACTATACTATCTTATTAAGGAGTATTGGGAGTCGACAAATTATGAAGTGGAATTTGTTCTGAAGCATGTCACACTAACTCCACTCTTAGAAGTGGAATTTGCTCCAATGAGATGCTAGTTTTGATTCAAGCCATCCATATGCAGTCAACTCCAAGTCCAACATCAGTTGCATATGTTCAAATCATTGTGACACAATAGTGGCTCTAGATGCATCCCGAAGACAATCCTTCAAGACGAATTCCTTACCAGAGATACTAAAATTGTTGTATAGGTGTCTAATCCTTATGAGAGACGCTAAAATTGTTGTATAGGTGTCTAACACATGTATTGTGCTCTAAATACTCAAACAATGACTCAATTGTGTTAATCAAGCCATTTTGCTTATCATATATGAATGTCGAGCTGTGGCAATTGTGCATATGCAAATCACCCTTCCGCAACTCTAAAATCCATCTCCAGTTATCTCTGTTCTCAATATCAAGAAATGCATATGCACTGGATACATACCGTTATTAGCATCAACACCAACTGTAGTGAAAACCTCCTTCAATGCTCCAAGGCAAATGTATAGTTGTTTGAATTCTTTGGCATACTACTCAAACGAAGCAATGGTCCCAACATTTGTCCTATCCAACAATAATCCCGTGGTACTTTGTAATGGTCCACCACTCCTAATTTTTTCGAGTCTCATATCCTTTGTTTTGTACACTTGTCAAGGTGAAATGTCACCCAAACCATCCCCATTAACTCTCTCCATAAATGTGCTTACTAACATGTTTGGTTTAGTCCTCCAATCACATAAATATCTATTTGCCAAATAAGTTGAGCTCACTCAAAATTTCTTATACACCATGGCACAAGTATGCTCTTATGTAAATGCTTTTATCACAAAACTTATCTTATTATGCTTCTTGGTAGCATACAAGACCTATGGACAATCCCTTGTGCATTTGGCTCTCAATCTGTAAGCATCATCTTTTTTTATATTTAATCTCCGCGTTGCTTTTAATTGAATGTACATTGATTGCAACCTTTAGTATAGCATTGGACTCAAAGACAAACACAACACAATCAAAAAATAAATAAGGTTATTGCACATGTTATAAATTAGTACACTAATAAACTAACGTAAAGAATAGGTTTAAGTAGTTACATTTTTTGATCATTGATCACTGGATCCTCCATATCAGTCCTTACATTGAAAGCATCAATTGAAGCCCTTTTTTCTAGAAGATGTATCTCGCACCTCTTCACTATCAACGCATATTAACTCATTGGAGTCCCCATAGGCAGTATCTGAATCTCTAACATGCTGCTCATCTGATACACGAAATCTTAAATCAAAATTAAATGTTCGATTCTAAGCTCTATTCCACCAAACCTTCAACTTTCTCTCCCCCATTTGTTCTTCATTCTAAGCTTTAACCCCAACTTCGTCCTCTTCAGCCCTCATGTCAGCCACGTCTTGATCTTCCTCATGATGGTATTGTAGGGTTTCCCCGTGTTGTGACCACAACTCTTTGAGCATTTTGCTGGAAAATTTGATTAGGCCAATTAACTTTAGGCTCCTCCCTTTGTTTTTTTCCACGGAAGGTACGTAACAACCTTCAAATGTTTGTCATTTATCAACTTCATTTTGTACAACTCTATTTAGTTGGTCATCAACAAGTGAGTTTGAAGCATCCAGTGGTAATGCATGTGATTGCACTGGGTCTACGACGTTTATCGTTACTACTGGATGTCCATCCAAAATGTCTTTAAGCATATCCTTAATATCTTCTTCAGTCTCCAACCTAGTCAACACCTTCTCTAAACTTTATAATAAAACGTCAACTGCATTTCAATAACCACCATTGTTGAGGAAATAGAAGCCTCACAAACCCTCAATCACTCAAAAGAAGAAAATAGGAAATGGAAAACAAAAATATCCAACCCAAAAATAACAATTTACCTTAATTTCAGAGTGTATCCTTCACTGCGTACTTTCACCTTCATTGGGGATATGAGAGGAGAAGAGGAAGACTGTTCTAAGAACGAAAACAAAGGGGAAACTATTCGGAGACAAAGGGGAAAATATGCATTTCACGTTCCACGTAAGGAAAGAAAGGGGAAAAATATTCTAAGATGAGATTACCTCTCTCTCTTGAAAAAAAAATTGACTACACAAGTTCACTTAACTGAGAAGTTGGATGAAAATGGACACAAATGACATTTTACGCAATTAAATGTGTAATTAAGGATCAAAATGTTAAAAAATGAAATGTATATATGAACATTCTGCACAATAATAATGAAAGGTAGAGATATTATGTGTTAGTTATCCAAAATTAATTAATGTAAACGAACATAATTTGAATTGAATTCTATTTTACAATTTTATATGAATTTTATTTCTATCTCCATCATCTAATTTCTCTAACTTTCTCTCTTCTTCTTTTTTGTCTCTTATGTGAGTTTCGAAATTCTCCTCTCTCTTTTTCCCTTAATTTCGTTTACCATGGCCTTTGATCGTTCTTTTTCCTTCTTGGGTTCAATACCAACTAAACTAACTCTTACATTCAATAGTGAATCTCCAATGAGTTATATGTGTGACATGTTTTATTCGTTCAGCTTCTAATGAGAATTGCACTGAATTAAATCGTAATAAAAGTTCTATACATAGAACGGGTTGGTTTCATGTGTAGCAAAGGAATTGAAAAAATATATAAAAATGTTTTAAATTGTTATAAGTGTTAATTTTATTTTTGTTTCAAGCATCGCAAGTGTTCTTTTTTTTTTTTTTCTTGAACAGGTCATAAGTGTTGATTATTCTCAATACATTACTAATATGGCATTTTATAAATTAACTTAATCGTTANTGGATAGTTTTCATTTCGATTAAAGTATATATTGTGAAGTATGTCGTGATTACTTCAAAATGACATCAATGTCAAAAAGATACAAACTTTAAAATTATGAGAAAAAAAAAAAAAAAAAAAAAAACCATTTCTAGTGAGTGGCATACTATCTAGAAATATTATTGAGACCAATTTTTTTGGAAGAAAGAGAGAGAAGAACAAACATTTTCTATTACTAATCTTAAATCACACCAACCATCGCTATTATTTCGTTTTTACCTTCCGATTTTCTGGTGGCAATGAACCAATAACCAAATAGCCAGTTTCGACCAAATTAGCAATAACTTCTTAATGCTTATTCTCCCTCATTCTATACCAACTTGTCGTCGCTCTGAGACGGCGACAAGACAAGAACACAGGAATTTACGTGCCCTTAACAATTACCATGTCGAATCATCAAATTCCCTTCAAGCTCCTCGAAATCACCATCATTTCAGCACAAGACCTGCCCCCGGTGTCCAAAATGCTCCGCACATTTGCAGTTGCATATGTACATCCCGATCATAAATTAACGACAAAGGTGGATCACAAAGGGCACACGAATCCGACATGGAATTACAAGGTTGTCTTCCTCGTTGATGGTGCATTCCTTAAATCTGAAAATCCAGCTGTCACAATCGAAATCTATAATGTTGCATGGTTGCGCGACCTTCCTATTGGGACAACCCATCTTCCCATCAGCAATCTTTTGCCCCCCCTAGCGCAGAAAAATCAATGCTCACGGCAGGTTGCGCTTCAAATTTGCCGTCCATCAGGTCATTTGCAAGGAATCCTGAATCTTTCTGTCCACGTGATAGACAACAGTATCCTGGATGAAATCCCCAGCAGCGAATTAAGTATTTCGACAATTAGGAACAATGATGCAGAAATGTATGATCAGATTGAGGAAGAAAACAAAATTCGCAACCAGGAGGGGTCAGAAAAGAATTCTGGGATCGAAATATCACCCAAGAATTCGAGTTTCTCTCCATTTTCCGAAAAGATTATAAAACCGAATCCATCAGAACCTGATCTGCAGGCTGAAACAAAGAGTTTTGTTGCCTCTAATGCCTCCTTTTATTCTGTGATGCGGCCATTGCCATCAGAGGTGGCAGCTTATTTGAAGAAAGGATTATATTTGGCAGAAGGGGACGAATATGGGAGCTCAGTTTTCGAAAACTGGTCACTTCCAGGTGAGTCTGAAGATGGAAGGATTAAATCACTAAGCACTGAAAGGAGAAAAGATGATCAAGTTCCTTTGATAAGTGACATTGAAGGTAAGAAGAAATCCAAAGGGCTTCATCGAAGAGGTCGTTCTAATGGAAAAGGACTATTTTCTTGTTTTGGCAATTTCGTTGGATTTCAGTTCAGCTTCATTTGCGGGTCCAAGAGAATGAAGAAGAATAGTAAGAATAGAACAAAATTTTCCTTTTAGCCATTCTCAGGGGAGTCTTCTCAGGTTTTATGTATGAATTCTTGTTCTCCTTGTGTTTTGGTAAAGAGTACTGTTTAAGAATTGATAGTATACCCAACAAGATCTTAACTTGTTTTTTCTATTCAATGTTAATCAATGTTATCTAGTTCACGTTTTCCAAACATGTCAAAATCGTATTGTCTTCTCAACAATTGAACTAATTGGTGTAAGATGTGACCTAATATGTAATATATTATTTATTTCAATTTTATACACATATGTTGGGGCTCAGCAAGCAACAACTGGGATCTTAGAGCTGCTTACCCGTGTTTGCTCGCTTAAGCCAGATGAGATTGTCAATAGCCTAGTTTAAGAAAATACCCTTTCTCCAAAATGGTAAGATAAGATTAATTCAGAGAATATTTCTAGGAAGCACACAATTAAAAAGAGTTTTTTAGGGTGTGAATTGTGGTTCTTCAAAACCCGGTTTCATTAGTGGAAATGCGTTTTTTACTTGGCTTTGTCCACTTGGCTCCTTGGTATTAGTCCATTCCTTTTCACTTGGACTTGTGCTTGTTGGGTTTTACTTAGACCGTTGATTTACATCAAAGGTTGGAGACAAGGGTAAAAAAAACCCTTTGTGGTCACTGTATAGTCACAACATTATTTTTCACTGCCTTTGTTCGTTCATTCTTCTCCCTTTGTAAGGCGATTTTCCGAGACTGATCGTTGAGGGCTTTTCATGTGATTATTGTGGAGTTTTTAGCCTACTGGTTTTGTATAGTTTTGGTCAAGTCTGAGCCTTGATTATTGCGTGAATGTAATGATAGAATACAGTGTTTTAGGTTATGTTTGTTCTACAAATATAAGCGGTAAATCTATATTTCTTGGTAGGCAGTGAAGTTCCTGATTTGTTGTATAGTATAGGCTGTTGTTGGGAGATCATTTGAGGATCGATGATCAATGAGGAAGGGGTTGTGTCCGATTTCGGGTTCTTGGCTGTAAAACCCTTATAAATCTCTCCCTTCAAGGTTATTGCATAGTGATGGGCTCAATTTATCTCTGAACCCCCAAATTAAGCTTGGCTAAACTGAGTGAATAATTTCTTGTGTTATTTACATTCTGTTGTGTGATTTCTCAAGAGTAATTGGGTGTTTGTGGTATTTGATTGAAATAATACCAACAATTAGTATCATAGCCTCGTAAGGACGTGGGTAAGGTTGTTTCAAATTAATCTTTTAGTTTCTTGTTCGTACTGATGTGCGTATTCAAATGTTCAGTTTTCTGTCACTGCAATTCTAATTGGACTGAGGAATGTGGATACCTGTAGGGTGTAGCACAAATTTGGAAACTGCCATTGGAATTGCAATACTGTTAATTACAGTATTTTTGGTGAGATCATTCCCATACCCCCTTCAGTAATTGACTTCCAATTGCATGAGAAATATGTGAATTTGTCAAAACTATGATTTAGTTCTTTCATAAGTTGATTTGCATGCTGAGAATTATTTTGTAATTCTGTCTATTTTGTGAATTGCATGATGAATCATTTGGTTTTCTGCAATAGGAGCACGTATAGGGTTTATCTTTTGGTTAATCAATCTGAGTGTTTTTTTGGTACCAACTCTATTTACTCAGTTATTGATTATTTTGATCTCACTTCAGTTTCTCCATATTTTAGTAAGATTGTTGTTTCAGTCGGTGTCTTGCTTACTTGTCATATATTGCACGAAATTTTTTTAAACAAACTTTTTCTGCAACTTAAGTGATTATCATATTGAAAACCACTTATATCCACGAGTAATAGCCACACTTTTACAAAATCCGTGATGAGTTCGAAGCTTGAATTATCACAATTTGATGGAAATTGGGATTACTCGATTTGGAAATAGAAAATGAGGGTCATATTGGTCCAGCAAATGGTTGATAAAGTCCTTGATGATCTTGCAACATTTTCTGGTGAATTGAAAGCTAAGCCTGGCGAAAATCTAGATATGAATGAAATAGCATACAGTTCTATTATATTGCACCTATCTGATGATATACTAAGACAAGTTGAAGATCATACCACTCCTAGGGACTTGTGGACTGCTTTAGATGCTTTGTTCTTAACTAAAACATTGCCTAATAAGATCTACCTCTTAGAAAAATTGTTTAGCTTTAAGATGGATAGTGGAAAGAATTTAGAGGCTAATTTGAGTCATTTTAGTAGCTTAGTTAAGAGCCTTGCTCATAATAGAAAGAAATTTGATGATGAAGATCTTGCCGTAATTCTTCTTAATTCCTTACCTGATTCATTTAAGGATATAAAGAATGCAATAAAATACTCAATAGATGTTCTAACACAAACAATTGTCACTAATACTTTGAGATCTCGGGAATTGGAAATCAAGAAAGAATCTAAAACAAGCACAATAGAGTGGAGCATGTTTGTGAGAGAGAGAATTGAGAAGAAAGAAAATAACTTCAACAACCGAAGATTCAAATCCAAATCTAAGATCAGATCAAAATCAAGAGATAAAAGCAATAAAAATGGTTACCATTGTGGAAAATTAGGTCAATTTAAGAGAGATTATTTTGAATGGAAGAAGAAACATAAGAAACATAGTAATGATGAATTGAATAATTCAACTGTACGTTCTGAATTATATAGCATACTTGTGTTGACTGTTTCTAATAAAAAAGTTGATAAGGACTGGATTTTGGATTCAGGGTGTACATTCCATATGTGTCCGAATAGGTCATGGTTTAATAATTATAAAGAAGTTGAACTCAGGAAAGTGTATATGAGTGATAATAACTCTCAGAGTATTCTTGGTATTGGTGATATTACCATTAGAATGTATGATGATATTGTCAGACAATTAAAGAATGTAAGATATATCCCAAATCTTAAAAGAAATCTCATCTCATTGGGAATTCTTGAAGATGAGGGACATTCATTCAAATCAGATAATAACACTTTGAAAGTGATGAAGGGATCTTTGGTAATTCTTAAAGGACCTAAAAGAAAGGAATTGTACTATCTTAAGGGAGAGACTGTTACTCCTCAAGATGCAAAATCTTTGACCATAATTGACAATAAATCTGAATTATGGCACAACAGAATGGGACATATAGGAAATAATGGTTTGAAGTATCTAAGTAAACAAACACTACTTAGGAAAAATATGATTGAACCCCTTGAATTTTGTGAAACATGTGTATTGGGAAAATCACATAGGGTGAGCTTTGAGACTGGATTACATATTTATGGAGACCTGAGAGTCACCCCACCTTAGGAGGCAATAACTACTTCCTTTCTATAGTTGATGACTATTCAAGAATGGTATGAACTTATCCATTGAAGAATAAATCTGAGACTTTTAAAAAATTCAGAACTTGATTAAATATGGTGGAAAATCAACTGGATAAAAAGTTAAAGACTTTAAGAACTGATAATGGTTTGGATTTCTGTAATGCTGAGTTTGATAACTTCTATAAACAAAAAAGGATTGTAAGACACAAAACTGTTAATTACACACCTCAATAGAACATGGTCGCTGAAAGGATGAATAGAACACTTATGAATAAAGTTAGGTGCATGCTGATCAGTTCTGGATTAGCTAAAGGTTTTTGGGCTGAGGCTATAACTACAACTGCTTATTTGATAAATAGATCTCCATGTAGTTATGTCGAGTTTAAGACTCCATATGAACTTTGACTGAGAAGCCCCCAAACCTTTCTCACATTAAGGTGTTTGGATGTACGGTATATGCACATCAGACCGAGAGAAAGTTAGACCTTAGAGCCACTAAATGTGTTATACTTTGGTACCCTGAATGGATGAAAGGGTACAGGTTGTGGGTGTTAGGTGTTCAAGGTATTAAGATCATTAATAGTAGAAATGTGATATTTAATGAGATCGAAATGCTAGGTTTGAAAAATAAAATTGATAATCATAAAGAGCAAACCAAAGAGAGTACTTCACAGATTGAGGTGAAGCTAGCTAGACTCAGTCACACTCAACCTGAAAATGTTGAACAATCTGATGAAAATATTGTTAACATAGATGGATGTGAAGTAGAAGTACCTCAAGTTGAGGTTGAGATTGATATTGGGAATGCAAATATCCCCACAAATGAGACTGACATTCGAGATTATCAATTGGTCAGAGATAGGGAAAGGAGATAAGTTAGACCAAATCCGATATATAAAATAAACAAGTTGACTGACTTTGCTCTTATCTCT
>CAIGRB010034868.1:10395-21083 GCA_903798255.1 Fraxinus quadrangulata | reverse complement strand
GAAGTAGAAGTACCTCAAGTTGAGGTTGAGATTGATATTGGGAATGCAAATATCCCCACAAATGAGACTGACATTCGAGATTATCAATTGGTCAGAGATAGGGAAAGGAGATAAGTTAGACCAAATCCGGTATATAAAATAAACAAGTTGACTGACTTTGCTCTTATCTCTAATGAATCCTTATAACATTCAGAACCTTCATCATATGAAGAGGCTATGAATAGTTCTAATTTTGAAAAATGGAAAGAAGCCATGAAGGAAAAAATAAAGTCCTTGCTTGATAATAAGACATGCAAATTGATAAAGAAACCTCAAACTCAAAGAAATGTTCAATGTAAATGGATTTTCAAAGTCAAGGAAGGGATTAATTCTAATGACCCTTTGAGATACAAGGCGAGACTTGAGGCCAAAGGTTTTACTGAAATGGAAGGTGTTGACTATAATGAGATCTTCTTCCCCGTAATCAAATATAAAACAATAAGATTGATTCTTGCACTAATTGTTCAAGACCGCTTTCTTACACGGGGAGTTAGAAGATGACATTTATATGAGTCAACCCCAAGGCTTTGAAGAAAATGAGAAGTTTGATTTTGTGTGCAAGCTACAAAAATCCTTGTATGGATTTAAATAAAGTCCTAGGCAATAGTACATAAGGTTTAATACATATGTACTGAAGATCGATTTTAGGAGAAGTGTGTATGATCACTGATTGTACTATAACACTACTAAAGCTAGAAGTGAGGTGTATCTATTTTATATGTAGATGATATGTTGCTAGCAAGTTCTAGCAAAACAGAGATATTAAGACTCAATAATCTCCTAAAATCTGAATTCAACATAAAAGACTTGGGGGTGCCAAGAAGATTTTGGGAATGGTTATTAACAAGAACAGAAAGGAAAATATATTGACCATATCTCAAGAAACATATTTACGTAAAGTCATTACAAAATTTGGCATGAAGGAAGCCAAGTCGGTTAACCTTCCTCTTCCAGCCCACATGAACCTCTCTTCTGTCCAATGTCCCAAAATTGAAGCTAAATTTAAAGGTATGAAAAACATTCCATATCCTAACGACATAGGATTCGTCATGTTTTCTATGGTTACAACTAGGCCGGACTTGACATATTCTATTAGTTTTCTTAGTAGGTTTATGTCTAATTCGGGGAAACCACATTGGGCGGGGTTAAAGTGGTTTTTGAGATACATAGCTGGAACACTTAGAGTTGGTTTGGTGTTTAAGAAGGGATCCGATCCATTAACATTGAAAGGGCATGTAAGCTCTGATTTTGTTGGGGATAAAGACCAGAAAAAGCCTACTACTGCATATTTCTTTACACTTGATGATAATTGTATCACCTGGAAGTCACAACTTCAACCTATTGTCACATTATCCAGTACTGAGGATGAGTATGTAGCAATAGCTGAATATGTAAAAGAGTGTGTCAGGTTAAAGGGAATTTTGGGAAAGTTGAATTTTTAACATGAGACACCTACTATTTTCACTGATAGTCAAAGTGCTTTACTATTATGCAAAAGTCCTATTTATCATGAAAGATCTAAGCATATTGATGTGAAGTATCATTTCATACGAGAGAAAATTGCATGTGGTGAGATTACACTTGAAAAAATTCATACTAATGTGAATCCATCTGTTATGATAACCAAAATTTTACCTTTAAATAAATTTAGAATTTGTCTATTTTTATTGCATATTGATACTGGTTAATCTTTTGTAGTATCTCGACAATGATATAGGATAAAATACATGTCCTATGCATTGTAGCAACTAGAGAGAGTGAGGGGTTTCAGAGCCAAGGTGAAGATTGTGAATTGTGGTTCCTCAAAACCTAGTTTCATTAGTGGAAATGCATTTTTTACTTGGCTTTGTCCACTTCGCTCCTTGGTATTAGTCCATTCCTTTTCACTTGGACTTGTGCTTGTTAGGTTTTACGTGGACCGTTGATTTACATCAAAGGCTGGAGACAAGGGTATAAAAAACCTTTGTGTTCACTATACAGTCACAACATTATTTTTCACTACCTTTGTTCGTTCATTCTTCTCCTTTTGTGAGGCGGTTTTCAGAGACTGATCTTTGAGGGCTTTTTTCATGTGAGTATTGTGTAGTGTTTAGCCTACTGGTTTTGTATAGTTTTGGTCAGGTCGGAGCCTCGATTATTGCGTGATTATAGTGGTAGAATACAGTGTTTTAGGTTATGTTTGTTCTATAATATAATCGATAAATCTATATTTCTTGGCCGTAAAACCCTTGTAAATCTCTCTCTTGAAGGTTCTTGCATAGTGACAGACTCGATTTGCCTCAGAGCCCCGGCTTAGGCTTGGCCGAACTGGGTGAACAATTTCTTGTGTTATTTACATTATGATGTGTGAGTTTTCGAGCGTAATTGAGTGTTTGTGCATGGTATTTGATTGAAATAATACCAACTACTCTTTTTGGCTAGGAAGCACATAATTAAAAATCACTATTCGAAATCTCATTTTTCCCACAAAAAAAAAAACTCTTTTTATTGGAAGATAAACAGGGGCTTAACTACTCTCAATGATGATTATGTATATTGATTTGATATAACGTCCACAAGGTAACACTTTGAATATGTTCTACGAGAGAAAACATCTTTGAAAATCTCAAATTTATGGAGTACAAGGATCTTATTGCATAGAGAAAACCTCACCATATACTTGTGGCTACGAATAAGGCTATGGGGAGAATCAGGATTAATAAATTGGGTGCTTGCAAGTACGGGAGAAGCCAGGGGCGGAAGCCCCTAGCCCATTTAAAATCCTTAAGAAGAAATTGTAAATTTTGGTCAAAATATTAGCATTAGCCCAATGCTAGTTTGAATATCAACCCAAATCCAATGTTAATTATTCAAATTGTATTAAAGATGCTACAATTATTAATTACTCATTTTCATGACATTCATGAAAGGGGAATATTTTATAGATAATTTGTATTGATTAGATTTAGAAGTAAATTACTTATTTTAGTACATAGAGACACTACATATTTTACTAAATTTAAAAGTAATTAATTTTTTTTATTTCTACATATGTTTTCATATATTACTTATTTATACTTATAAAAAAAATTACTTATTTTGACCATAAAAAAGATATTATGATAAAAATAATAATTTACTCTAAATTCGATATTGACAATAGAAAGAATATTTTTTGAAAATTACTTACTTATCAAGTAATCTATATATAAGTATATCCTTGACATCGAGCAAAAAATGAACGTAAATTTAATTTCATTTCATTTCTTTGACCCTCGAAATTGTTAGTTGAAGTTTTCTCACTTTGGTTGAGTTTCTTCACTCACTTTGAAATATGGTGATATAAAAAATTGATAAACACACCAAATAATATTTCTAAACAATAAAATATGGATTATAGTGATATATTATCGACTGCGTGTTTCGATCAAACTTTCAGTTGTTTGAAAAGATTGGTCGTCAAAATTACTAGAAGAGTACTCGTTAAGTAATTTTTAAAAATTTCATTGGTTGATATGTATTTTTGCTTATTTTTATTATGATTCGATCAATTTATATTTTTTAAGGCAAACATTGATTTTCTATTTGGTTTAAAAAAAATACAAATATTTAGTTGAATATCTTAATGTGAGACATCTAAACTTTTTTTTATTTCATTGAGTTCTGTATATATTTTTTTATCGTGAATGTCACGAGAATAGCCTTTGAAACTCAATTTCTTGTGGTGTGAATCCATTCGAAAATTTTTAAGTTTCAACTCATCCTAATATTATTTTCTGACTCCACCCCTCGGAGAAACGAAAAGAGCAAGCATTACAGTTAAATTTGCATATTTTTAAATATATTTTAAAAATAAAACTGTTAAACCCATTTTAAGTAGCCATCTTTTGCTAGCTATTTTAAGTGCACTATTTAACTGTTTTACATTTTGTAATATGCATCGTATAATCAGTCATGAGTTCATCAAAACAATATAAAATACCTACCCTACAATAGAGATATATAGCTCGAAAATAATCTAAAAACGATTTAATTTTGTGTAACCATTTTTAACTCACTTTACGACATCATTGTTCAGCGATTTTGCTAACTAAAAGGTTCTTTTTGAAGTATATCATGAGTACTTCAAAGCAATATCAAGAACCTTTCCTAAGAGTCAAAGATTATAATTCAAAATTGGCCTACAAACCGACTCGATAAAATGGACTCCAAATCTTTTTCTTTTTTCACTTTTCTCTTCCTTTTTTCTTTTTTTTGTTTATGGGGCCGGTTGGACAGGAGCCCTCACCGCTCTCGAGTAAGGCTTCGGTTAGACTTTGTTAATCTTAATTTAAAACCTTTAATTTCTTTCATGTACTATGTCATAGATCTTTTACACCTTGAAAGGTACTGGTATGATTTTGTCCGCTGTTTACCTAAGCATGCATAGCGAAATTAAAGAATTTTAAACCTCAAATCTGGATGACCATTGTGCTTAGGAAGAATCTATGATGAGAATTACACATTTGATGATTACAAATTCAATCTACAACGATGTTAACACATTATGGTTGTCTTGATGTCAAGCCTTCACGGATAATCCACACAGTAAGAACGAACTTGGAAACACCATGGGCAACCAAATTTTGGATAACAATGTTTAGGGTTTTGTCTTTGTTCTTATGTTAGAATGTAATCAACACAAGTTGTGAAACTATAAACGCAAATCATGTTATTTATAGGTTATTCAAAAATCTAATCCCATTAGAACTGGGAAAGGCTAACATAATTGAGCCCAAGACCTATTTACTCTAATTAATTAAATTTGAATCAATACATAAAAAGCCCACTGGTAATTATTAATTCGATCCAACAATTGGGCATTGGGCACAATATCCACAATCTCCCACTCGATCTAAGTTTTTTTTCAATTTTTCAATTCTCGCCTTTTCTTTGTAACCCATCAGGATCCTACTCGTGGTGGCAAGCATCACGAATTTTGTATTATTTATACTTTAGAATAAGATAAATCAAAATTCTACTTTTAACTTATTATTAATTGGTCACAATATTTACAATCACCCACTTGATCTAGGTTTAATTTCAAAACGTCAATTCTCGCCTTTTATTTGTAACCCATCAGGTTCCTATTCACTATGGCAAACATCAGGACCTTTTTATTATTTATAGGTTAGAATAAGATAAATCAAAATTCTACTTTAGAATTATTATTAATTTCTATAGATTAATTGTAACAGTTTTTTTCCGTTTCAGTTTCTTCCCGTTTCTTCAATGGGCAATTGATGCTCCAACATTCACTCTTTTAGTTTCAACAATTAATTCAGCATTCATGGGGTTTTAAGTCCTCCATTGATTGGAATATTGGTAACTTAGGCCGTGGCTTGATGGGA
Organism: Fraxinus quadrangulata; assembly: GCA_903798255.1. NCBI lineage: Eukaryota > Viridiplantae > Streptophyta > Magnoliopsida > Lamiales > Oleaceae > Fraxinus > Fraxinus quadrangulata. The sequence continues at coordinate 15,675 of CAIGRB010034868.1, read as the reverse complement.
ACTTGGTTATATATAAATGGGTTTGGTCTCTAAGTTCAAACACAACAAACACTACGAAAAATATAGAATATACACCATCAAATTTGGAGTATTGGGGAGCTTAAAAGTGCCTAACCTGGAGAATGGAAAAGCTCGTGAAACATCATCAATTATTGAAAAACGATGAAGAAGTTGAGCTGGAAGACCACATCAGCAGCCAATACAGTCAGCAAGGAACACATCCGCAGCATCCTAAATCGATTCTAGATTGAAGTTATTTTTAATTTGCAATTCCTGAAATGGTATCAAAGCATGAAATGGAGGAATCAAATGCTGGCAATGCAAGTCCAGGCCAAGCACAAAATGAAAATCCAAATGCAAATCAAACTGCTAGCTCAAACATCGTTTGTCATGATCCTACTCAACCAAGCAACCCATACTTCATTGGAAACAATGATGGTACTGGTGCTGTTTTAGTTACTCAAACACTAGATGCCAGCAACTATTACTCATGGGCTCGATCCATGAAATGGGCACTACGCATCAAAAACAAATTGGGATTTATAGATGGAAGCATATGTGAGCCAGAAGATCCAAATGATCCAATCGTCGAGCATTGGTTGCAGTGCAATGATATTGTTATCACCTGGATGCAGAACACAATGGCTGTGGACATAAAATACAATACCACCTATGCTGAAACAGCTCACCAGCTTTGGATTGAGCTGGAGCAGCGGTTTGCCCAGCAAAATGCACCTAGGATCTTCGAGGTTAAAAAGGCCATAACCATGCTGCTGCAAAATCAAGACCCTGTGAATGTCTATTTCTCCAAACTTAAGGCACTTCTAGATGGACTCATGAACTATGAGGTGATACCTAGCTGCAGCTGTGGAGGTTTGAAAATTGTAGTCCAAAATCAACAAAGGGACTGGGTGATGAAATTCCTGATGGGGCTCAATGATTCTTATAAAGGAATCAAGGCACAAGTCTTGCTGATCAAGCCATTTTCAAGCTTAAATGAGGTCTATTCAATCATACAGCAGGAGGAAAAGATGAGAGAAATTTCAACTGAAGGAGGTGGACCTGAACCTATGGCTCTTGTCTCCAAGAGAAGCTATAGAAAAGGTGAGAAACAAATTTTCCCAGCACAAAGAAGAGACGGTTATTATTGGACGTTCTGTAAAATTTCAGGACATTCAATTGAAAGATGCTTCAAGGCTAATCCAGCCAAATCAGTCTGCTCTTATTGTAGAGTTCCTGGCCATACTGCTGATAAGTGTTTTAAACTGCACGGATACCTACCTGGCCAGAAGTTTGAAGGGAAGTCAAGACCACTAGCAAATCAGTCCATTGCATCCATGCCTGCTGCACAGGAAGTGGTAAATCCTAAGTCTCAGGTGTCATTAAGTCAGAAACAATATTCCCAGCTCATGGCACTTCTCAAGCCAACCACAAAACCTCAATACCCCTCATACTCAGTGAACAATATTCAGTGTACTGGAACTCCCTCCTCATCTGATGAAAACATAAACCAACTTTCTGGGACATCCTTATGTATGTCTGTTTTAGAATCAAAGTTTTCTAACATTTCAGAAGTTCCCTGGATCCTAGACACAGGAGCTACTGACTATATGATTTGTTCGATCTCATTGTTTTCCTCCATTCAAGCACAAGTCTCCCATTCAGTAGCCTTGCAAAATGGTAACAAGGTTCCTGTCACACATATAGGGATAGTAAGTGTCATAGAAACTCTAACACTTCATGATGTTCTTTGTGTGCCCAACTTCTCATACAATTTGATTTCTGCCAAGAAATTGACTTAAACCCTTAACTACTGTTTGATTTTCTTCTCTCAATTTTGTTATATCCAGGACCTTTCAATTTGGAAGACGATTGGCATGGGTGAAGTCAAGGAGGGACTCTATCATATGAAGCTTAAAAGAATCTCTCCTTTAGCTCTTATGGATCATTCCACCAGTTTAAACAATCAGCTTTTACTTATGTTTCAGCTTCAGTAACTAATGACACTCAAACTTTTGATGTTTGGCATTATAGATTAGGACACCCATCTTATTCTATTTCCAATGTTGATGGTGATGTTCAATTTTCAAAAACTTCCAACAATAAACACTGTTCTATATGCCATCTAGCTAAGTTACACAAACTTCCATTCCCTGTAAGCACACACAAAGCTAAAAGATGCTTCGAATTAATATATTATGATATCTGGGGGCCCTGCAATGAAATTGGAAGTGATGGATCCAAGTATTTCTTGACCATCATGGATGATTTCAGTAGAAGTACTTGGGCATACATGTTAAAACTAAAATCTGAAGCCACTGTTACACTTCAAAAATTTTGTACTTTGGTAGAAACTCAATTTGAAACCAAGGTTAAAGTCATTCGAACTGACAATGGGGGTGAATTCAATATGAGAGACTTCTATCTTAAAAGGGGGATCATACATCATAGAACCTATGTTGAAACACCACAATAGAATGCTGTAGTTGAGAGGATGCACCAGCATATTCTCAATATAGCTAGGGCTTAAGATTTTAAAGTGGAATCTCTCTCAAATACTGGAACTACTGTGTCCTAACTGCTGTTTACCTCATTAATAGGACACCATCTCACATTTTATATAACAAAAGCCCTTATCAAATTCTTTTAGACAGAAAGCCAGATAATTGCAGCTCTAAGTTTTTGGTTGTCTAGCATGTGCTTCTTTTTGACAAAAAGCCAGACTACTTGCAGCTCAAAGTCGTTGGCTATCTAGCAGTTGCTACCACCATTGTTAATGAGAGACACAAGTTTGACCCTCGAGCAAGGAGGTGTGCATTTATAGGCTATCCTTTTGGTGTCAAATGATATACCCTACTCAATGTTGAAACTAAGAAGATAATTGTGTCCAAGAATGTAGCTTCTATGAAAATATTTTTCCTTTTAAAATTGAAAATCCCACCAGCAAAAATCAAGTGCAACTCTTGACCACAAAATGTCAGCTATGATTCACTAGAATTTGAATCCCAGAGCACAGAGTCTCTAGAAAATGCTCCACAAACTCTTGACCACAATGAACCTCAACTAGAACCTACAGATGAGGCCTATAATGTTCCTGATTTACCATCAGACACCATTCCTGCCACTCACTTGCCCCGTAGGTCTATTAGAATTCAGAAAGCACCAACTCGCCTACAGGACTTCATATGTCAGGAAGCTTCTTGCCTGCACCCATCTCAAGAGTTAAACAAAATGAAGGGACTAAACTCCATAGGTAGGCAATATCCTCTTAACGCTGCTATTTCATATGAAAAATTGTCAACCACATATAAAACCTTTGTCACCTCTCTCACATCACAATCTGAACCTAGAGACTATCAAGAAGCTAAAGACTCACCTGAATGGTGTGCTGCCATGAGAAATGAGATTAAAGCACTTGAGATTAATGACACTTGGGATCTTGTGGTTTTATCCCCTGACAAAAAGGGAATAGGGTGCAAATGGGTGTACAAAATCAAGTTTAATGCTGATGGAAGCATAGAGAGGTTTAAAGCAAGGTTAGTTGCTAAAGGGTATACACAGCAGGAGGGATTTGATTATCACGAAACCTTTTCACCCGTGGCTAAGCTTGTCACCATCAGGACCTTGCTGGCTCTGGCTGCAATAAAGGGTTTGAGTCTTTTCCAATTTGATGTCAATAATGCCTTTCTACACGGGGATTTGGAAGAAGATGTATATATGGAACTTTCCCCAGGCTACTCAAACGATGACAGGAAGAAAGTTTGTAAGCTCGAGAAGAGTCTGTAGGGGTTAAAACAGGCATCACGCCAATGGTACTCTAAGCTCTCTAAATTTATCATTGAGCTAGGATATGTCCAATCCAAGGCAGACTATAGTCTGTTCACTAAAGGGTCTAGAAACTCTTTTACTGTCATTTTGATATATGTTGATGATATAATTGTTGCAAGAAATTGTGTTGACACAATTAACTATATTAAAAGCTGTCTTCATGACCAATTTAAAATCAAAGATCTTGAAAAATTGAAGTACATCCTTGGCATAGGGGTGGCCAGGTCTACCCAGGCTATCCACATATGCCAACGTAAGTATGCCCTTGATATACTAAGTTATTCAAGGAAAATTGACTCGGCACCAGCTAGGATCCCTTTGGATCAAAATGGGAAATTGACTAAATATGAAGGAGAACTTCTCTTTGATCCAGCGCTTTACAGGAGATTGATTGGCCGATTGCTGTAGTTAACCATTACCAGGCCAGAAATTTCATACTCAGTCCAATTGTTAAGTCAGTTTATGTGTACCCCTCAACTACCACATTTCCATGCGCAAGGTTCTAAGGTATATTAAGAGAGCCCCAGGATAAGGTTTATTCTATTCAGCAAATTCAAAGGAACAACTCCGCAGATATTATGATTCTGACTGGAGAGCATGTCCTGAAACAAGAAGATCAGTAAGTGGATATTGTGTCTTCATTGGAGAGTCATTGGTATCTTGGAAATTCGAGAAGCAGCACGTTGTTTCCAGGTCTTCTTCAGAAGCAGAATATAGAGCCATGGCCAATCTATCTTGTGAATTAACATGGTTTTGATACCAACTTAAAGATTTGAGAATTGATCATCCTCAAGCTGCTTTCATGTACTGTGATAATAAATCTGCAATACATATTGCTACAAATCCGGTTTTCCATGAAAGAACCAAACACATAGAGCTTGATTGTCACCTAATACGAGATAAAATACAAGAGGGAAGCATTATCACAAGATATGTGCCCAACAGATCACAGACGGCAGACATTCTCACCAAGGCCTTGAGTTCTCAAAGTTTTTATTCATGCATGAACAAGATGGGAGTTATTGACATATACTCTCCATCTTGCGGGAGGCTATTGAAAAACGATGAAAAGTTGAGCTGGAAGACCACATCAGCAGCCAATAGAGTCAGTAAGGAACACATCAACAGATCCTAAATCGATTCTAGAAGAAGGCATGGAAGGATCTAGTAGCTAAATCAGTTTTGCCACCACATCATTTTCTGTTTTTCTGTTTTAGTTCTCTACACCACTAATCTGTAAATATTCCTTTAGTTATAGGTGTGATAATTGTATATATATACGGTTCATTATACACATGTCAAGGTGTGAGAAATATACAATACAAATTCTCTCAAATTGTGCCTCAAATATATCCTCTAAATCAATTATATTTGAAGTTATTTTTAATTTGCAATTCCTGAAATGGTATCAGAGCATGAAATGGAGGAATCAAATGCTGGCAATGTAAGTCC
>CAIGRB010034860.1:0-12476 GCA_903798255.1 Fraxinus quadrangulata | reverse complement strand
CGAGGTATGATCGGATCTCTTCTTTACTTAACCGCTAGTAAATCCGATATCATGTTTAGTGTTTCATTATGTGCTAGATTTCAATCCAATCCTAAAGTATTTCACCTTAGTGCTATAAAATAAATTTTCAGATATCTTATGGCACTAGAAAATTAGGTCTTTGGTATCCTAAGGACATTGATATTGATTTACTTAGCTAATTGGATGATTATATAGTTGAATATAAGAGAACTAATCGAACTTGTCACTTATTAGGCTTTGTACTTATATCATGGTTTAGTAAAGAACAAAATTTCGTTACAGTTTTTACCATTGAAGCCGAATATGTTATCAGATCATTTACCTCTTTGATTGACTTTCTAAATTTTTCTAAAGCATATCCTCGCAGTAGATGTCCCAGTGACGTCAACTCAAGGAACGTTTGAAAGGGCATTCACCCTGTACCGAAGTCGGTTCGAGCCCACCTAAAGAGGAGAGCCAGTCCTTTTTCCTTCCCAAATTATTCTACGTCCAATTTTATTTAAAGGAAAGGAAAAATAGCCTCCAGTTGTTGGTGCTCAAATTTTATGGATGAAACAAATTCTAAATGATTATTTTCTATCCTTTGATCATTTACCTTTCATGTTTGATAATACTAGTGCCATAAACTTGTCGAAAAAATCCTATCTTGCATTCTCGAACCAAAGATATTGAGGTTAGACGCGAATTTTTGAGAGATCATGCATAGAAAGGGGATAGTTTATCAGAATTTGTGAATACAGAAAAACAATTGGCCACATTTTTACTAAACCTCTTTCATTTGATAGATTTTCATCTATTCAAAGAGGATTGTACATTACTAATGAAATTGACATATGTGGCTAAATTGTGTATATTTTATTGTTTATATAATTGATTTAATGTGCAGCTTTGGTAAACTTAAAATTCATCTCTTCTAAAAATAGAGGAGGGGAAAACTGACGACTACCTGGCGATGTTTTTATAGCTAGGCGATCGGGAGTCGTAGACAGACATCCTAGATGTCGAGATTTCAGTTTTTAAAGCACATCTAAACCTCATTTGCTCACCATTTTATCTCATTTATTCTCATCCTTCCAAACTCTACTTCAAATCTCACTAAATTCATCATCAATTTTAAAATATTTTCACCAGATTTCAATAATCCATTAGTTTCTCAATCCAACTATCCCAAAACCCCCATTTTTTATACAGTAAAACCTCAAAATCTTCTCTTTGGTGGACATTCGAACTCTAAATTTTCCTTTCGCCTTTGTCTACAAATCAAACAGTGCCAAAAGTAAAGATGTCGGACAAGAAATCAAAAAGGATCAAGAGGTTGCCAACACCTTTTTCATCTGATGAAGAGCTAACCGTGTTCCTCATGGTGGTTCTGGAAGGGATAGATCAAAATCTAAGTTTAGTAATCAGATTTGTAATTTCTACAAGAAGAGGAGGGTAAATTAAGAAGGATTGCTACAAATTGCAGAATAAAGTAAGATTGGCTGCAATTGGAATGGTAATCAATCAGATACATAAGGCGAAACAGACCTCGCAGAGAATAATGTAAATGAGGAAGATCTTTTGGCTATTTCTGACATCGAGTCTAAACCAAAGGAACAATGAATTTTGGATTCAGCATGTGTGTTTCATATGTGTCCTAATAAGGACTTGTTTACTACGTATGAAACACTTTTCAAAAGTATTATAGTTATGAAAAAAAATGCAACTTGTCGGATTATTGAAATTAGTAAGGTCAGGTTGAATCTAATGGATGGGACAATTAGAACATTTGGCCAAGTTCGACATGTTCCAAATTTAAAGAAGAATCTCATCTCATTGTCTATCCTTGATTTAAAGGATTATGAGTTATTTGGTAGAGGTGGAGCATTAAAGGTTTGCAAGGGTATCCAGATTGTATTGGAGGGATAGAAAAGGTCTCAGTTATACATATTGCAGGACCCTGTAGAATCTAGAAGAGTCCATCAGCACAGGTTCATTATCGTGGTGGACATTCAGTTTGGTACAGTACCTTTAAGTTTTTGTATGAAGTCGGATTTGAAAAATACTACTCAATTGAGTTCAGAAGATATAGATAGAATCACTTTGCCACCATTACCTACGGTGCCATTGTATTCAGTTGCTAGGGACGGATCCAATGGAGAAAGGTATTTGTATGTTGATTTTGTTGGGCATGCTTTAAGCATAGTAGAAGGTGTATATAGCAAGGGGCCTTCTGTAAAAGCATTGTGATTGATTATGCTTCAAGGTATGTTATAGCACATGTTGGTAAATTTTAAAATCTTTATGATGTTTTTGAAAACTGAGGTAATTCTACAGAGTAGTGCTTGGATTCATTGGAAGATGTGATATTTTGTGTATGTTGGAGAAATCAGTTTTAGTTATTATTGAAGAGCTCAGTTCGTTCCTTGCAGGTGGATAAAATTTTGGAGCTTTGTTCGTTGTAGTGGAATTCGTGTCAAGGTGGAGATTGTTAGAATTTGGGTGTGATCTGAATTCTTTGTTGAAGTAATTGAAGAATTCTAATTAAAGTGCACGTAAAGAGGAATTCAGTTTGGAATATTATTGGAGTCTTATTCAAGTTGAAATTATATTTGGAAGCCGTATTGGGAGTTTGGTTTGGAAAATGACTTTGAGATAAAAAAAAAAAACTTGGAGCGAAAAAAAGGGACAAATGCCTAGCACCGAGCATGGGGCACCGGCGTCCCAGCATGGTTCTTGACCCGGGCATCGGGGCACCCAGCAATGGGCATTGCAGCGCCGGGAATGTTACGTCGAGGCGTTATCGTGGCATTATATATATATATATATATATAGCCTCGGTGATTACTAGAACTTCAAATCAATTGCATATTTATCCATTATTGTTCATGAATAAATAAAATCTCCAAATTCATTTGCCACATTTCTTGTCTTTTATTATTATTTTGCTTACAATCATATACTTCATATTTTGTCATACAACTTCATTATTTCAATCTTGAATTACAACAAGTGGATCGTAGAAATACATAAATCTTAACAAGTGGTATCATAGCAATCCCGTCGGTCCTCAACATGGTAATTAGGTCATAATGGTTGTAAGTGCATTCTTATAAGTTTTTTATAGGTTTTGCACGACATTCGAGGTTTCAAAAGAGTACAAAGGTGTCTTGGTGTTAAGATTGTGATTGTGGAGGTAAAAGAGGGGTTTTAGAGCTAAAATAGACCAAAACATTATTTTTCGAGCAGGGTTGAATTTCAAATAATTCATGTCTTATATCAGACCATTTGAACAATTTTATACGAAAAATGAAGCTTGAGAGTGGTCGAGGGACGCCACTAGATTAGATCTTACTTAAAGTGAAAAAGTTTTCCTTGCTGGTATACCACGCACAAGCAAGGGCATACGTGCCTTGCGTGCACAATGCACCAAATTAACGAAACATGCATATTCCATGTGATCGCATGACTTGCCCCACGATCGCATACTTTTTGGCCCCAAATGGCCTCCTCTCTCCAAAAATCGTGAATTTCACCAAATGGACTCCAAAATATACTTGGGCTTTGAAGATTAAGCATCATTAAACATCAAACAACAAGATTATAATATTTTCATCCATCTAATTTATTGAAATCAAGGTAAAATTGCTAACTTCTAATATATTTTTTTCCATATTTGGGTGTTTTTCTTGTTCTTGAAATTTGTTGGAGAATGGAATTGGGTAGTTCTTGGGTATAAGTCGTGTTTTGAAAATTTTGGGATTACACAAACATTTGTGTGGTCATAACACCCTGCTTACGTCCGTTAATTACGGCCCTTTTTTCTTGTTGATTAGTGATACATATAAGATTATTACACTGTACTTATCATCTATACATCACTAATGCTTGAATACATCAAGTTTTTGATAGGTAATGGCTTGAAAAAAAAAGGAAAAATTGAGCACAAAAAAGTAAAAAGCGAAGGGAGCAACATCTGGGGCATGAACTCATGTCAATCATAGAGGGATGAGGGGATCATATCTCAACAGCATAAGGAAAGATTTAAGATTATAGTTAGTAGATTTTGAGCATTTTGAGTAGGCATACTTCTTTTGCAAGGTCGGATGGTAGAAAGTGATTGGACACCGTACCCCGTATATCCTACTCTAGTCCAGGAGTTCCTAGAGAACTTTAATTTGGAGATTGACACTCCTTGTTCAAAGCACATACATCAAATGTGGCGTGGTGGGAGACAAATGTATCATATTTGGCCTAGAGGTCATAGATGATTACTACCACCTTACTCATGATAACATTGTCCCAGTGTTAAGAATTCAGGTATGAGCCGAATTATTTGTTTGAAGTATTGAAGAATTCTAATTGAAGTGCACGTCAAGAAGAATTCAAGTTTGGAATGCTTAGAGTTCTATGTCAAGTTGAAGTTCTATTTTGAAAGCCCTTTGAGAACTGAAAATTGGTATTGGACTTGAAGAAGAGTTTGGGATGGAGAAAAAAACTTGGAGCAAAAAAAAAAGAAAAAATATTTTAAAAGTGTGAGAAAATAGATTACTAGAATTATAGGATCCAATGTAATTTTCTCTCTTCTTCATTATTCTTGAGTCAATAAAATCTTTTAATTCCTCTAATATATTTCTTATTTTTATTATTCTTTTCCTTGATCAATTACTTTATTATTGTACCATATAACTTCAATATCTCAATTCGGTGGTTGGTTTCACAACAAGTGGTATCAGAGCTATTCTAGTATCTTGTTTGTTTTACAACACCCAGTACCTATCAAGCACGACGTGTCCTTGGTTGTATAGTTCTTCAATGGTAAGGCAGATACATGGCCACTTGCCACTCGGTAGTTTGAGTACAAGAGTTGACTGACTCCTTGATCATACTACATATGTTCATGTGCTACAATATTGACTTGACTCATTGGACAAACATTAATTATTCTCGAGTAGAATTTCTATATCACTTAGCCCATTGACACAAGATTGATCTTGAGAATCACATGTATACTCTCATATATGGATTGGCAGCAGAGCCCAGAAGGCATACTATATCTTTCTTGGCCTAATCGGTAGCATGCTCAGAGCGGTAGGGTTGACTCCTACCATGGGAGCAGGTAGAAGATGCAGGGGCTCCTATTGACCATAAGATTGGAACGAAATCGTGGAGAACCATCTGATTATGGGCATCAAAATTTATAGTAGCCAGCTTCAGAGGGCCAAGAATTAGAGGCACCCATTCCTTCTCCTCCTCCTACTCCAAAGCCTACAATAGATGTGTATCTACTTAGAGTTTTGCTGCTGATAGTTTAAGATGGATAGGTTTTACGAACAGAATTTAGATAGGAATTATAGAGCATCGTTTTTGATGAGTATAATAAAAGAGCGTGCTCGCTGGGGAGTGTGGCATGCCCGGCCCCCACTGAATCTAGGCTAGGTTATGTTACAATTATTGTGGGCTTCTATGAAGGTCCTAGTGTTGTCACAAAAGGTAGGCAATCTTTTTGACGTTAATTTAATGCATCCAAGTGAATTTTCTCAAGTTCAGTGCCATGTATTATGTTAGGAAAGTTCTTCTTTTGCTACGTCTAATTGCAATCTGCTGAAGTATACGTACGTATGTATAGGATGTAAGGCAAACCCTGTTGAGTTTGGAAGCTCAGATATTGTTCCTATATTTTGTAATGCTTTACCACATAGCACTTGGAATTCATATCCTCATATGAGGATTTGGCCACTGGTTTGTTACATCCTTTTAAATATGATTTGTTAAATAGACTAGGTTTCTAATTCTGCCCTCATTCAGTGCTCTACAAATTCTTTAGTGTTTATGCCGATGCAGCTTTTTTGGATCACTTGTGAAATAACGAAGTTCGATCCAACAAACATCTAGAAGGGAGTGAATAGGTGTTTATGTGGAATTTTAATTTACTAATGAATAAATGCAACAAGTTACAGTTATTAATTAATCCAGATGAATTCACATGCACAATTATTCTATGTCGAATTACCCCAGTTAATAAATTAATGAAAAATAAATAACAGTTGAAAATTGTTGATAGAGAAAACCTGTAATTGGTTAAAAACTTTAGGCCCAAGCTAGTAAGAATCATCTTTAAACGAATCAACTTATAGTACTATCATACTGGACTAACTCTAGTCCTTTTTGACCTCCTGACTATAATGACCAAAGCCCTCATGGATTGCGTGCTCCTGTACTAACTCTCGACCTTCTGAATTATTCTATTTCCTGTGGATTAATGAGAACTCATCGCTCTCCAACAACCGGAACTTCGATCACCTTTTTTGATCTTCAGAATGCTGATAGATATTATGGAAGTATGTGTTTTGATGTTTGGTTTATGTGAAGTTGATGTTTTTCAATGCTATGAAGAAATCAAAATGAAGGCTGATCTATTAGAATGATATGTAGGAAGTAATCTCTTGTTTCTCTTAATGTTGAACACACATTTTCGAATGGAGGTGTTGATGTATATAGTGTAGAGGTTTTGGGTGGTATGGACCAGATAAAAAGTTCGAAAAATGTGAATTATGTTTTCTCGGGATACACTGTCGCTCAAGCGTCGGCTGAGCGATAGGCTAGTGAAATTGCGGCGATTCTTTTCTCCTCGTTCCATAAACTCTAAGACTTCTAACTCACATATACAACTTACCACTTGATACTTTGACTTTGAAAAAACACTTTTTCAACAATAGTTTGGGATTGCCAACATCTTTAAAACCTAACAACTTGTAATGAAAAATGTGTTGGTACCACAGTTGCTTGGCTGTTCCTGTTTGACAAAGTTGTAATAGAGTAAATATAAACAATAAAGTCAAAGTTTGTATGCTATTATTCACTAATTAAAGTTTTGAATATTTGAACTTAAATTGTTTTTATAATCTAATAAGTCGTATCACTTTGTTAATTTTTTGATTTAAACGCATCACATGTTAGACGAATGTCTTCTTTAAACAACTTGTACGAGTTCAAGAAATTTTCTTTTAAAGAACTAGAATGAGATTATTCTAATTTAATTTAATTTATTGCTTTTTCAAGAATTTATTGCTATTATTATTTGATGTGAATATGAAAAATAAATAGATTTATCTATTGAACAATTACAATTTTATATTTCTACAAAATAATATTGATGCATGTTTTGAAATTTATTATTGGCCTAGTTATTGTTGTTTCATATTTTTAGTTTAAAAAATGATATTGAATACTAACATTTTGTAGTTAACAAATTAAAAATGCTATTTAAAATGTATACATTAAAATAAAAAAATGCTAGTGAAACGATACATTATATTTAATAAATACTGTAAATTATAAAACCAGAATTTTTGATAAATTGAGAAGATGAAGATGAATTTTGAAATCTTGAGTCTCTTCAATGGTTTCTTGATGAATCTCCACTTGCACCTTCTCTTTTTTGCCCAAAAAAAAGTTTAAATCTTCACTTGATTGAATTCTTGCAAGTCCCTTTCAATTCTCTCACAAAAATTATAAATTTTACTACTTTTATGATAATAATTGATAACCATTGGAGTATGAGATGTATATGAGAGGTTTCTAATATGTATTCTGCTATTAGGTATTTTTAGGGGTAGAAAATTGGTTGAAAATCACGTACAAAATGGTTTCAAAAAGAGTTCCAACCGAATAAGAAAAGTTGCATTCGCACGCAAATATTTTGTCTCTGCACAGTAGTCAATATTTGGCCACAACATTCTCTCCCAATATTTGATTGAGGCAATTCAAAGTGCGTTGAAAAGATAACTCAAAGGTTTACAACTTTTGTAATAGATTTTTCCAATTCAATTGTTTACTATGCCAAAAAATAGATCTCAATCTTCGAATAATAGTCAATGACGAAGATGACCCACAAAATGAATTGAAACGTACTTATAACTAATGCAACCTATGGATCTAGAATAATACTACACGAAATGCAATACGAAAAGTAAAATAAATAAAGGAGTTAGAAAATTAGGTTGCCTCCCAACAAACGCTTACTTTATAGTCTTTAGCTATACTATATGGAGGGATTGATCGTGGTGGTTCACTCTGGAGTCTTGCAGCCTGACAATCCATGAAATTTTTAGCTTTACATCATCTTTTTGCCCTCCTAACCTTGAGCTCTCTATTCTCCTTTTGAGCAAAGCTCCCTAGATGTTTATGTTTTGTCTCATTTGACCATTGTTGAACTTTTTCAGCAACATATTTAGCTTTCTCCAGAACTAATGGTTACTTCGGTAGATTATGTAATTTAAAGATCTCATGTACATCCTCCACCCTTACAATCAACTCACCATTCTCCATGTTAATCAAAGTTTGACTTGTTGCTAAAAAGTGTTGATCTAAGATAATTGGCATATCGTGGTCATCTTCGAGGTCCATAACAGAAAAGTCCATAGGGAATATCAGCTTCCCAACTTTGATGAGCACATCCTCAACATTTTTCCATAGATATCTAATACTCCTATCTAACAGCTGTAGCGTCACTTCGATCCTTTGACTTCCTCAACTCCGAGTTTCCTGAAAGTAGACAAAGACATTAAGTTTACACTTACACCTGTATCACATAAAACATTAAAATGAAATCATTTACCTAGTGAAATAGATAAAGTGAAACTCACTGGGTCCTTGAATTTTGGTGGTAATTTATTTTCCAGCCTTGCACTGCTCTCATCGGTCAATGCCACTTCTTCCCAGTTTGGAAGTTTTCTTTTCTTAGATATCATGTCTTTCAGGAACTTTGCATACATTGGGATCTGTCGAATTGCATCAATGAATGAGATGTTGAAGTGGAGCTTTTTCAACATATCCAAAAACTTCTCGAATTGATCATCGAACTTTCTCTTTAGCAATCTTTGTGGAAAAGGTAATGGTGGCACAAATTCTCTAGTATGAGTTGTTTTCTTAACCTTTGGATCATATGATACTCTTTCTCTCTCTGCTTCTTTATTCTGCTCAGATTCCTCCAACTGCTCTTCAACTGTGGTATGTACATTTTCTTTTGTAGTAATTGGTCTCTTTACATTAATCTCTAGAGGTTGAACTACACTGCAGGTAGTTATTTCCTCAATCTATTCTTCCTCAACAACCTTCACTGTCATTACCTGCTGTTTGTGATTTGTCTCAGTGTCACTGGACATGCTCTTGGTAGTCTCTCTGAGAGTGCTTTTGCTATTTGTACCATCCGATTTTTCAATTTTTAATGGCAGCTCACTGAACTTGAAAGCTCTTATCCGTTCTTTGCATGTGCTGAGAATATATTTTCGCCAACTTAGTTACAAGATCTTTTAATGAAGACTTCTTCTCATTCTGTTGAAAACCTAGCCGTGTAGTTTACTGTGGTACGATCTGAGCACCCTGGTTATTACTCCATTGAAAACATAGGTGAATTTTCCAGCCTAGCTAATAGTTGTTAGGATTTGGATTGTGTTGTTGCATTTGAAAATTCTGAGTGTAGTTCAAATCCTCCATGGTCTGAACAAAATGAGACCCTACATTACAATCAACACTCTCGTGATTTCCTCTACAATATTTACATTTTGGTCCCATTGTTTGGGCTGCGTTCATTTGATCCACCTTCTGTGCCAATGATGCTAACTGTGCTGAAATTACTGTAAAAAATCAACTTCGATTACCTAAGTAGCTCTCTTTCCACTCGTCCTTTCAGTAGATCAAAGTGTACTGGTCAATGCCAAATTCTCCATAATTTGGTAGACTTGATCCGCGGTTCTTTTTGTTATAGAATCATCGCATGCAGAGCCTACGTTAGCCTTGCTTATCGGATTCAGACCAATGTACAAATATTGCACCTGAAGCTATTTAGGCAATCCATGTTGTGGACATTGGCAAAGTAAACCTTTGTATTGTTCCCAAGCCTCTGAATAGCATTCTGAGTCCAGTTGTTGGAATGTGGTAATCTCGTTCCCCAACTTTACAATCATTTTCGACGAGAAATATTTGCTAAGAAATTTATGACTCAATTCGTTTCATGTAGTAATGCTCTAAAGTGGACAAGTGTCTAACTGCTATCTGACTGAATCTCTTAATGTGTATAGGAAAAGTCTCGCTCTGATTCCTTCACTGGACACCCGTTGATACTTGATAGATGCATACATATCCAGAAATCTGGATCTATGAGTGTTAGGATTCTCCGTAGCTCTTCTAAAGAATTGTAGCACATTTTGAAAAATGTTGATCACATCAGTCCTCAGGTGGAATTTGCTGACCGAACGTCGAATATACTGCACTGACTGGCTTTCCACAACCAGTGGAACCATATACTCCCCCATTAGCCTTTCAGATTAGCCCTGATGACTATTTGATTCAGATTTTCCTCTATCATGCCATCTTCTTTCTTTTTTTGGTATGTTTTCAACTGTTATTTTTTCGAATGTTAAATCTTCGTTCGATCTTCAAGTCAAATCGAGCAAGATTATCGGCTCTCGAATTTCACATGCAAGGTCCTGAAAAAGGAAGCAATAAACATTGTAATATTTTTCTAATACAATAAACTAAACTAAAAAATTAAAATTCAGATTAAAGGTAAAATTAACTAAACTTATAAAAAACATTAGTTCTCGACAATGACTCCAAAAACTTGATACTTTGAAAATACGCAATTGCACGAGATCGTGGTCAAGCAATATAATGATAAATAGAGTGTCGAACCCACGAGAACTATGTGTTTAACCGAGTTAAAATTAATTGCAACTTTAATCGAATAGCAAACAAATTCTATAATTGTTTCAATATTAATACATAAATTATCAACTAAACTAATGAAAGTGAGTAAAAGTATTTTTTAAATATGTGAGATGCACTACTAAGATGTTGAATTTTTCTTATTATTCCATTTTAGTATAATAATTAAAGTGACAATTTAAAATCATTCATGTTGGTCAATGTTCTTAAGTTAATTGAAAGTCTCTCTCGATAACGATTAAATCTATTTCCCAGATGTGACNAAATTATCAACTAAACTATTGAAAGTTAGTAAATGTATTTTTCATATATGTGAGATGCATTGCTGAGATGCCGAATCCTCATTGTTATTTCATTTTTAGTGTAACAATTAAAGTGACAATTTGAAATCATTCATGTTGATCAATGCTCATAATTTAATTGAAAGCATCTTTAGATAGCGATCAAATTTATTCCCCTCATGTGACCCTTTTATTTCTCGATGAAAGATGCAAATATGATAAATGTATTAACAAGTACTAGAACACATATTGAAATCATATAAAGCAAAAATGTATATCTCTATTCTCTATCGAACTTTATAATATTTATTATAATGTGCTTAAATCATATTGTCTCTCTCGATAACAATAAAATTTATTAACAATTCAATCGGTGATCAATCAATTGAAAAGTACAATAAAAACAATAATAAACATCCACAAATCAAATCAAATTAAAGTCAAAATAATTAATTAAAAATTAAAAATATCATAACAAGGGTTCATCACATACTAGCAATGTATAAAATTAGCATAACATATAAAAATTACAAGAAAACATATTTAAGTGAAAATATATAACCCGAATTTTTGATAAATTGAGAAGATGAAGATGAATCTTGAAATCTTAAATCTCTTCAATGGTTTTTTGATGAATTTCCACTTGAGCCTTCTCTTTTTTGCTCAAATAATTAAGTTTGAATTTTCACTTGATTGAATTCTTCCAAATTCCCTTCAATTCTCTTACAAAAACTATGATTTTTTCTCATTTGATGATAATAATTGATAATGATTGGAGTATGAGTTGTATATGAGAGGTCTCTAATATGTATTTTGTTGTTAGGTATTTGTAACAATAGAAAATTGATTGAAATCATGTCCAAAATGGTTTCCAAAGGAGTTCCAACCGAATAAAGAAAGTTGCCTTCGTGTGCTGATTTTTTATCTCTGTACGCAGTCAGTATTTGGCCATAATTTTCTCTTCCAATATCCGATTGAAACAATTCAAAGTGTGTTGGAAAAATAACTCAAAGGTCTACAACTTTTATAATAGAAGTTTTCCAATTCGGATGTTTACTATGCCAAAAATGAGTCTGAGTCTTTGGATAAAAAAATGGAATATAACTTGTGCGATTGGAAATTGATTTCGATAATATTTTGATCATATTTCATTCCTTTTTGAGTTCTAATTCCATCCAATTATTTCCTAACAATCTTCAAAGTATCGTCTTGTGGTCTGAATCAACTATTGAATATTTGTAATTTGATCCTCAAACATTGAACTTCACATTTTCTTGATGTTTCATTTTGTTTCTTCGAATTCATTGTTCAATTATTGAATTTTACCTTTATAATATAAATACAACAATTAGTATATATTTTGTCAAGAGAACTACCAAATATCGATATTTTAGGTTCTGAATAAGTGTATAAAATACACTTATCTTTATACACTTATCAAACACCACCTGCAATAGTATTACAAAA
>CAIGRB010034849.1:0-26837 GCA_903798255.1 Fraxinus quadrangulata | reverse complement strand
TATATGAAGTTTTCTGAACACTTCAAGAAATTTCTTGTATTGCTGTTCTATCATTTGCTTCCTCGACCATTGTGGGAATGGAATTGGTGGCTCATAGGGATTTATCGAATTATCTGGCATTTGTTGTGATTTTCTGGACTTCCTCTTACTGATGTCTTCATAGTGTTTCAATCTGCTTCTCATTCTCCTCTTCAGAAGACTTCACTTGTTCTTTATTTGCACATGGTCTCTTTACATGTATTTCAGGTAGCTGAACTCCACTCCGTGTTGTAATGGCTTGAACATGCTCCCTAGGATTTACTTCTGTGTTGGTCAGTAATGCACCAGGCACTCTTCCTGTTATAGAAAGAGCTAATTGTCCCATTGAGTCTCCAGATTCTTAATAGTCGCCCCCTAATTCTGGAAGTTTGTTTCAGTCTTCCTCATGAATTGATTTGTGGTTCCATATATTTATCGATTTTCTCCATGCGTTTTGCAAACATATCTTCCAATTGAGGTTTCTTCTCTTGCTGGAACTGCCCTTGAGCTCGGTTGTGATTTTGATTTTGATTTCCACTCCAAGAGAAATTTGGATAATTTCTCCATCCCGGATTATATGTGTCAAAATGAGGATTTTTTGGCTGACGTTGACCCCATTGGACATAATCTACATGTTCATTTCCTTGTGTAAGAATGGGACATTCAGTTATGCCATATTTTGCCCTACATTCTTCGCAATTTGTCTTATTTACTTATGCTGAGTTCACCGTTTGCATTATGCTTTCCATTTTGTGAAATAGGGAGTCCATCTTTACAGATAAAGCTGAGTATGTATCTATCTCGTAAACTCCAGTTGTTTTCTTTGGACCTCCTCTATCTGAAGACCACATGGTTGAAGTATTAGCCATTCTTCCAAACAATTCCCAAGCTCCATCGATCATTCTGGTGGTTAATGAGCCATTTGATGATGAATCAACCATGCTCCTGAAAGTTGGAAGTAGTTCTGTGTAGAAAAATATGATTTGTGATGGTTTGTCGAATCTATGTTGTGGACATTTCCTCAGCATATTCTTAAATCTGTTCCATGTCTCATCAAATGATTCAGATTCATTCTGGCTAAATTGATCTCATGCCTCAATCTCACTACTTTGGCTGGTGAGAAAAACTCCATGCAGAATTTGTGAGCCAAATTGTCCCAAGTAGTTATGCTTACCACAGGGAATGAGTCTAACCATTCAAGTGCCTTATCCAGCAGAGTGTGTGGAAATAATCTCAATCTAATAGCATTTTCTGATATTCCTTGATATCTGAAATGTTGACACATATCCAAGAAGTGGGATACATGTGTATGTGGATTTTCGTTGGCCATCCCATAGAATTGGTGTCCATTTTGGAAGAGCTGGATGACAATCGTCTTCAGCTGGAAGTTTGGTTGTTCGAATGCAGGGTAGACAATGCTAGATTGACTTTGAGCGACGAATGTTGATAAGAAATCCCCAAGAAGAGCATTCCCATCATATTCTGCCTCCGCATTGGCTGGAGCTGCAGGTTTTACAATAGGTTCCAATTGTTGATCAGCCATGTGTAATTGCTCTTGATTTTCCTGCTGTACTATTCTAGCTATCCTTTGCCTACGATGAAAAGTTCAATCAATCTCCAAATCTGCTGGAAGCAGTTCACCTCGAACTGATCTTCGCATACAAGGCCTGAAGAAAAGAAAAACAATAGCACTTAGCTCAGCCTCAGTAGAAAAATTGAATAAAATAAAATGCGTAAACTAGAATTAAAGACAAGTTCGAATTAGTGCCTAAGTAACAAAAAATCAAACTAAAAATATATCCCCGGCAACGACGCCAAAAACTTGTTCACGAAAATTTGTTCGCTTTGTAAATCACCGCAAGTGCACGGTTCGTTAACAAGTAATAAAGTGAAAATTATAAAATTTCGAGTATTGTCCCACGATGATTGATTTAATTCGATTTCTATTATCTAAACCTTAACTGAANAACTAAATGCAATTAAATGTTCGAATGCAAATTGAATGTTTCTTATGAATGACAAATGAGTACTAGGATCACGAATCCCCATGCAATGTTTGCTTTTAGATCTAGTTCTACAATATCGACAACATGTTTTATAATTTGAAGAATCATTGATCCTAACCTAGCCAACAATATCTCTTGAGAATTATTGGACATATTCATGCAAACCACCCAACTATATCTCTATGATGAATGTAAATTCACAAAAATGCATGTAGTTTTATGATCACTTAAAGATTCACGCAAAGCATAGGGGTATATCAATATCCCCTATCAGACCCTACGATGATTTATACATTGTAGAATCTATTTCCCTACTCTCGAATGCATAAAATAGATAACACAAACTCACATAATCACATGCATTTAATTATGGAGCAAGAAAGCGTATACAATTCATTCAACATCCATCAATTGTGTTTAAATATCAAATTCCAAAATTAGAGAATTAAAAGATCACATTTTGAGGTTCATCGTTCACCTAGTATATAAAAAGTTTAGCCTAGTATGGATAAAATAAAAGAACAATAAAAATAATAAAAAGAAGACATCACCCAAAAACTAGAAATTAGGGTTAAAATCTTGAATTTTCAATGAAATCCCTTGTTCTAGCCTTCTTCATTGCTCTTGAATGGTATTTTTCTCTCTAAGAATGCGTAACCCTATTTTGTGGATGAGATTAGGGTTATAAAGGTGGTTAAGATATCTTTCCATAAGAGTTGGAATCGATTTAGGAAACCCAGATTTTTGTTCAAATTTTGTACTATGCGACCGCATAGTATACTTCTATGCAGTCGCATAGAAGAGTTGATATGCACCATGGATTCCCTGAAGGCCCCTATGCGACCACATATGTTTAACACTATGCGACCACTTAGTGTTAACAATTTCCAAAATGTGTCAATTTGGTCCTTGAACTTCATTTTTGCCTTTCTCTACCTCTTTTCCCATTTTGTCTCCTTCCAATGCATGATTTTAATGCTCAATTTAATCTAGCCATCGTTGCCTCTTCAAGTTCTCCTCTGGATCATCTTTTTTCTATTTGCATATTAGTCCCTGAACTTTGGTTTCCCTTCCTTTTAGTCAATTTTCTCCATTTTTCTTCCAATTTCCACCACAAGCATCATTATTGTCCTGCAAGCACAAATTGTACGAATTAAGCTACTTTTCGTACATTAAACTCCAATTATCCATGTTTGTGAACCGAAATGAACGTATAAAAATGCCTTTATCAAACTTCACTAAAATGGCCTCGTTTAAAACAATAAGCGAGATAATTGCATCATTTGCACCAAGAAGCCAAATAACTTCATTTGAAGAAAAAAATTCCTTTGTCAAAACTATGACACCTACTTCGAAGGCATCGTTAAAAGAAGTTTAAAGTCCTTAACCTAATATAAAAACTTATGCTCGAACTCGAGGAACTATTGTTACAAGTTGAATCTATATTAATTGAATGATCCTACAAGGATATAAGATGGGGCACGGTAGCCAAAACAACTTCATTACTAGGCGACAATAGACTAAGTCTTGCCATAATCATTTCGTACATGAAGCTCAAGTATCAAACTTTCTTAAGCCGCCCTTGTTTGATTTTCATTATTTTCAAAATATATTTTTCTCTATTTTCTTTTCAACCTTACATTCTTCAATAAAATAATATTATACGTAAATTCGAAACTTTTTCTTAATTGTTAACCACACATTCTCCATCAATATACTATTCTAAAAGTTACGAATTACCAAATTAACAGCTATTAAGTTACCAAATGGTTATTAATTTTGACCTTATGTGCGAAATTATACAATTAACAAGTAACAAGTCACTTTTAATTGTTTTTAGATGGTTAAACAAACAATCCAATTATCCTAAATTGAATTGTTGCGGTTTGTTATAAGAAAGCAATAAATAACACCAATATTGATGAGGGAGAAACCCAACTTGATAAAAGCTCCAAGACCAAGCCAGTTACATCCACTATAGACAATACGGATTTACAGTAAGATGCTGCCTAGCCAACTCTACTAGACTTTCCGATCTAATTCATATAATCTCTAAGAACAACTAAACCCACCAGCTCCCGATCTTTTGCAATTGTCTATTCCAAGTGAAATTCCGAGAATTTTCCATTCTTATGCTTTTCCTGCGCTTGTAGTCAACCTTTCTCAACTTTGACCAGCTTATAAAGTTCAACTAAGAAAGTACCTTCCTAAGGACGCTTAGGAAGTAGGTGTTTTAGATTCTTCAATTTGATGTTTTCTCAAAATGTGGATGAATGATCTCAACAATAACAAGAATAAATCACAAAAGTGGAATGTGTTTCTTCAATCTCTAAAGAATGATCTGAAGTAAGAGAATAATAATCAACCACACAACAATTTGTGCATAAGTTTGGATATTTATAGAAGAGGGTAATTAGGTTGAATGGGCCCAAAAAAAATACTTCAAAACAGCAACTAGGATTTTTTAGATCGACTTGTCGCTGGAGCGAAGAGCTAGTGACAGGCTAGCGACAGCCTCTCGCTCGAGCGATAGCCAAATGATAGGCGAGCAACGACGATTCTGTTTTTGTGACTCGACCATTGTCTAGGCAATAGGTTAGCGAAAATGCGATGTCGTGTTTCTTCTCTTTTTATGCTCGAACCCTAGTCCTCATAACCTAACTTGTGAAAAGTACACCCTAGGTCCTGGAATTTTACAATATGTTACAAATTAGTCTTTTGTCCACAGAATTGCCAACACTAAAAAATGTTGTAGTTAGTATGCACAAGTATAAGCAACGAACAGTAAACCTTCCCATATACTTAATTCAAGTTAACATGGAATAAATTGAAAAAATAACTCGTGTGTAAAGTTTCACTAATCCTTTTTAAGTAGGACTCCAAACCTTAATTTTATGATAAATGACATGCTAAACACAGTATCAATAAGTATATTCATCTACTTATGAAAGGCAAACTATGTAAAGTGCATTAGGACTTTTAACCAAAAGCTCATTTTATATTGATATTTTCTTTTCTCCTCCTAACTTTCAGCATATTTTATGTTCACATCTTCCAATATTTTAAACACATTATTATTTTTCACATTATAAATGTAGGCTTCTCCATTAAGTGTCTAAAACGACCCTTGTAGTGAGTTTTATGACGGTTAACACAAATCAGTTGACCATAGGTACTAGGTTATGAGAAATCACACGTGCTTAATTGCTCAAGTCAAATAGGCTTTGAAAAAGAATATAAGATATTGAACTTTTTATTATTGGGGATAAACTAGCGTTTAGGTCTAATAAATAAGGCCAATTCATGTTCAAAATCACCTTACTAACATGTGATTCTCATCCTAAATATCACACAAGCAGTTGAGTCCACTAATAATATCATAGTATATGCAATGTAGATGGTACATGAAGACACCTATACTAAGTACTACATATATAACCTAAGTCAACAATAGAAACTATTTTACAGCTCATTGATTAAATCCATGTTTGATCACATCAAACAAAATCAAGTATATTTTATATTATGCTATAAAAGGACATTTTCCCATATTTTTATTTTCCAAATTTCCATTTTTTTAGTTTTAAAGTATGAATGCACAGCACACAAAAAAGATGTCAAACACACAAAAATAAATAAATAAAATATGCATGAGTTTTTCTACATAGAGAACAAATAAACAAATATGATGCATACATAAATCAATGTCATACGATGGTAAAGTACGAGCATGCACTAAAAATACCCAAACTTTCCTAGTTACAGGGATATTCCCAGTTGTCTGGGTCATTAATTTGGTCAATTGATTCACCTGATTAGTAAGAAAGTCAATCTGACCAAAAAACTCCTGATTTTTATTTCTATTTAAATTCTGATTTCTATTTCTATTCAGAAAAATGACAACACCTAGACTTTATGTGTTCTAACTCACCGCAATAAAAACATGTAGGGATAAACGTAAAACCAAATGTATGTGATCGCTGACATCCATTCCTAGGTTGGCAGGTCATACATTGTCTAGTAGGCCACTGTCTAACAAATCTCTTATCCTTAAGATCGGGATTAGACACATGTTTAGGATGGTTAGTGGCAAGGATAAACATGGTCTTAGAAGTACTAGCACTGCTTCCTTAAAACCTAGACCTCACTTATTTCCAACCGGCTTGCCCATTCCTAAAATGTTATCTAATTTTTTCAGAACCACTAGAGAAGGCAAGCAGATGAGACTTAAAATATTCTAGATCGTTCAGAAGGATCTTAACCTGGATTTCTAAGGTCTCTTTCTTAGTGGTCAATTCCCTGACTCTCCTAGAGGACTTCTCAAGCTCACTGATGAGGTTCTTAACCTGAGTATCTAAAGATTCATTCATGGATTTTAACTTTTTCAGCGTTGAGGTAGATTCTTGAATGTACGCTATGAGTTTCTTTTTTTCCAGCTCTATTCTTTGTTATAATCTTAATGATCTCCTCATGAATATCTCGCTCACTATCAGAATCTTCTTCTGAATTCTCATCATTACTTACGTTCTCAACTTTTTCACTCTCCTTGTCAGAATCATTTCTAGTTCTAGCAGTACAGACAATATATTTTCCACTTTTCTCACAAGTGGATTTCTCACTCTGATTGTTCGAGTTAGACTCGTCATGAGTGAGAGTAACATTTATAGCCTTATCTGAATTTCTCCTACTGCTAGGACACTCACTCCTAACGTGGCCAAAACCTCGACACTTATGGCATCTCACTAATTTAGAACTCTTCCTATACTCACTTGAACCACATCTATGCCTTTCTTGAGGTTTTTGTTTAGTCCTAAACATTTTTTGGAATTTTTTAGCGAAGTATGCTAATTCCTCTACATTAGGAGAATCTGAATCTAATGACGTTGTGACTATTCCTCACAGTTTTTATGGCCAATGACTTACCGTTTGTGGATTTAGCTAATGTCAGCTCATCTGTTTGGAGAGATCCAACAAGCTCATTCACCTTAATAGAGTCTATATCATTACTCTTCTCTATAACACTGATTTTAGGTCTAATTCGCTCAGGTAAGGATCTAAAGATTTTTCTAACAGTTTTTTACTCAGTTATTTTTTTCACCTAGGTTGAAACTAGAATTAACTAGGTCATTTAAGCTCGGATAAAATTCATCAAATTTCTCATCCTCTTTCACCCTAACATCTTCAAATCTAGTGGTCAACATCTGCAACTTAGAGTTTTTAACAGCACGAGTTTTCTCATGTGGTTCGTAGAATATTTCAGACTTCTTTTGCAACCTCATACTCTCCTAAATTCTTTAGGAGACACTGCCATAAATAGGGCATGTAAGGCTTTGCTATTCCAATTACACTTATCTAAATTTGCTCTAGTCCAATTAGCAAGGGGAGTGGGGATAACTTCATTATTAATGTAGAACTAAGGGCAGCCAACCATTAACAACACTCAGCCATATACACTCATCCATAGATTTCAAAAAGGCTCTCATCCTCACCTTCCAGTAGGCATAATTACTATCATCAAAATAAGGTAAAACAAATAATGAACTACTCATCTAGATAATATAGGTCAATGAATGAATTTGGTCTTTGATACCAATTGAAAGTTACGGATTACCAAATTAACGGCTACTAAGTTACAGAATAACCTTTTTAATTTTGACCTTACATGCAGAATTATATAATTAACAAACAACAAGTCACTTTTAATTATTTTTAGATGGTTAAACAAATAATCCAATAATCCTAAGTTGAATTGTCTCAATTTGCAATGAGAAAGCAATAAATAATACCAATATTGATAACCGAGAAATCCAACTAGGTAAAAACTCCGAAACCAAGCCAGTTACCTCCACTATAGACAATACAGATTTACAGTAAGATGCTGCCTAGCTAACTCTACTAGACTTTCTGATCTAATTCCTGTAACCTTCAAGATCAGCTGAACCCACCAGCTCCCGATCTTCTGCAATTGAATCTTCCAAGTAAAATTCCAAGAACTCTCCGTTCTTGTGCTTTTTCGCTTGTAGTCCAACCTCTCTCAACCTTCAGTAGCTTCTAAAATTCAACTGAGAAAGTACCTTCCTAAGAATGTTTAGGAAGTAGGTGTTTTGTATTCTTCAATTTGATGTTTTTTGGTTGAATGATCTCAAGAATAACAAGAATAAATCACAAAAGAGGAATGTGTTCATGGATCTCTAAAGAATGATATGAAGTAAGATAATAATAATCAACCACACAAATTCATCCATATGCTTGGGTATTTATAGAAGAGGGTAATTAGGTTGAATGGCAAAAAAAAAAAAATACTTCAAATTCTTAGAAGGAATATTGATATTGACGATGTTGCTGTATTCTTCGATATTGAGGATTAACTTGTGGTCTGTGGTTGAGAAAAACAGAGGTGTAGTGTACATTTTGAAACTTTAGAAAGGTCTTACGTGAGCTATTTTTGATTTCCTTTTTTGTAGGCAGGTTTTTTATAGTGGATAGTTTATTTAGGTAGTTATGATTACTCGAAGTTGAGTTCTTTCTTTGTAGGCAAGCATTTAATACACAACTGCATTACTGACTGGTTAAATAAATATCCCATTAATCTCATGTGCCTAATGTTTGTTTGATTTTATGGTTTACGGTTTGATGTGTTCCCTTAAATACATAAGGTAAAATAGTCGCTGCAAGAGGGAAGGGATGTTCGAGCCTAAACCTGCATAATGATCATCAAATGCATTTCATGCTGACAACCATGGTCAGGAAAAAATGCATGCAGGGATCCTTAGAGCTGGACCAGTGCCACTTCAACACAACGTCCCTATGGCCTTCTGACAATACGAAGCAAGTAGATTAATGGTTGAAGGAAATGGCAGCTAATTTGGGTTTATATTATCTTATCTCTTTGTCAAACTATGGATTGTATAATTTTTTGTTCATAGTGAAATGTCAAGGGTAAAAACAAAGCATTGCTTGTGAAGGAAAGAAGCACTATTTGGTCTATGTTAACATGATTTTATGGTTTTGTAAGAATGAATCTCCACAATATATATTATTGAAATTAACAATTCCTACCATTTTGAGCATGAATGTGTGTTTTCTACTATGATGCCTTTCTATAAACGTTGTTCTATTGCCATTAAAACACTAAAACTGAATGCCATTAAAACGCTAAATTATTCCCACCTTAAGCATAAGATTTTAATGTAATTTTGTGATGAAAATCTAATCTTATGAACTCCAATATCAAACAACAATATCAAACATAAAGCTACATGTGCTTCATGACCTTCAAAAATGCTACGAATAACTA
This sequence comes from Fraxinus quadrangulata, assembly GCA_903798255.1. Taxonomy (NCBI): domain Eukaryota; kingdom Viridiplantae; phylum Streptophyta; class Magnoliopsida; order Lamiales; family Oleaceae; genus Fraxinus; species Fraxinus quadrangulata. Next base: position 17,516 of record CAIGRB010034849.1, on the reverse strand, counting down.
CTAGAACTCCAAATGCATAAGCTAAATCAGTCATCCACTACATGAACTCCAAATGTAAAATCACAACAAATTGAACTAGTCAAATGGAATCAACAGACAATAAACATAATTTCTGACAAGTTCAGTGCCGAATACCAAAAAACAAAAATGAAGCAACAACTCCAACACAAGTCTTCGACTTGGTCACATAGTTGAAAATAATTCAATGGACTTTTTCCTTGCCTTTCCCATTATCCTCTGTGCCTCCCTTATAGAAAGTTATGTTGACTGATATGTTGATGTCTTCTTCTCTAGAAATTCGAGCACATGTCTAGAACAAATATGATAAATCTTCATTTGGATCTTTACCCAAACAAGCCAAGTTTGATTCCCCACTAGATTCACCTTCACGTTTCCACTCGAAATGACCACAATCTCTAGTACAGCCAAAAATCAACCGCCCTATGTTTGGAGTATTTTTCTTTACCTCCATACATTTCTCAATGCCCTTCCCACATATCGAGCATTATTTCTTTGTTGGGCAATCAGACAAGAAGTACCCAGGCTTTGTACAGCTATGACAAACGCCCTATTCCTCATACTTAAAGAGGGAAAATGTGTACAATGTTATTAGAAAACTACTAACGTCCTCAAAACTAATTCTAACTATTTTATTTCACAACTATGACAATCATTTCATTCTCAGCATCCTTTAAAAAAATTAACACAAAACCACCAGATTAGTTTCACAACATGAAAATATGAAAATTAGAATATTTACTTTACCCTCTAAGAAATTAAGCAAAAAATATCAAGCAAATCATAAAACATATCATTACCTTTTAAACATTTCTTTGACTCTCGATTTTTAGGAAAACAAAAAATAAATAAATAAAAATAATAAAAAAATTTGCTCATTTCTCATGGTAACAAGAAAACAGAGTGATGGTTCATGCTACCAAGAAAGAATTTTTGATTTTTAAGCATGGAGCAAAGGAAAGAAGGGAAATTACCATCACAGTGCGCAAGATTGGTTTGGGATGTGTGATTTCCTCGTTCGTTCAAGTGCTTTCGATATGGGAAAGATTGATTTAGGGTTCTTTTTTCCACTACACATGGTTTAGGGGAGAATTGAGGTCGAATGTAGTGAATTGTGTTTTGATTTAAACACCTCAAAATCGTGTGTCAGAAGAAACGACTCTAGCATGGCAGAAAATTTGACGCCATCCATTGCTACGTCTGTTACCATTGTGCCAACTTGGAAATCATTCAAACAGTTTGGAGTGGGATGATGGATGGAGCAGATGTCTTGTAAGTTCAGTTATCACTCAGATGCATATCAAAGTTCGGTGACCATAACGTAACAATATGCAAAGTTCAGTTACCATTCAAACTTTTTACTTGAAAATATTGCATGTTGGCTCTTCTACATCAAATCACATTTGAACGACCACTATATCTTAAACACATATTGTACGTTCCATTCGTTACCAAAAGACAACATAATACTTGAAATTTGTTAATGATTGTTGTCCTTTTAAGGACAAGATCACAGGGGATATCTTGATGCAAGATAAGATTGAGAGTGGACTCTAGTACTTAATTAAGTCAAAAGCTTCATCTACCAACTTCTCAGCCAATGCATCTTTTAGATTTTTAGTGTTGGCGATTCTGTGAACAAAAGGACTAATTTGTAACGTGTTATAAAAGTTAAGGACATAAGGTATAATTTGTACAAATTAGGTTGTGAGGACTAAGTTTTTAATATGAAAAGAGGAGAAACACGGTGCCGCATTTTCGCTAGAATCTCGCTCAGTTGGCACTCTAGCGGCAAAAGTAGATTGCCTATCACTTGCCTGTCGTCGAGCTCTCACTCAGACGAAAGTACATTTCTCGTCTGTCGCCAACTTCTCACTCGAGTGACAGGTCGATCCAAAAAACCTCAATTTGCTGTTTTGAAGTATTTTTTCCAGCACATTCAACCTAATTACCCTCTCCTATAAATACCCAAGCCTATGTACGAATTGTGTGGTAGTTGTTCATTGTGCTTATTCTCTAAACACATTCATATTATTCTTTGAAAATCCAAGAGCCTAATCATACGTGGATTCCATCTTTTCTTCTTGAGATCACACAACCACATATTTGGGAAAAACATCAAACCTATTGAATCTGAAACACCGCTTACTTCATATTGGTTATAGGAAGGTACTCTCTCAATTGAATTTCAGGAGTTTTTAGAAGTTGAGAGATGTTAGACTACAAGCAAAGGAAGAGCACAAGGCCTTAGAGCATGTTCTTGGAATTCCACTAGGAAAAGACAATTGCAAAAGATCTTGGAGCAGACATTGGAGTTAGCAGGAAATAGATAAAAAAGTCTAGTGGATTTGGCTAGATAGCATCTGACTGTAACTCACTCAGTATTATCTATAGTAGAGGTAACGACTTGATCCTGGAGTTTTTACCCAGTTGGGATTTCTCCATCATCATATAGGTGTTTATTATTACTTTCCTTATTACTGCGGTATTCAAACATAAGATAATTGGACTTGTACACTTATCATCTAGAAATAATTAAAAGTGACTTGTTGCTTTTGATTGATTAATTCCGCACATAGGGTCAAAACTAAAAACTGATAAGTAACAATCATTCGATAACTTAAAAGCCATTAAATTGGTAATCCATGAATTGTTAAGTGGTATCCAGTGCGACACACGATTTTTTAATTGGTATCAGAGCCTAAATTCATTCCTTGGCCCATATTATCTAGATGAGTAATTCATTATCCGTCCCGTCATATTTTGATGGCAGTAATTATGCCTACTGAAAGGTTAGGATGAGAGATTTTTTAAAATCTATGGATGAGCGTATTTGGCTAAGTGTTGTGAATGGTTGAGCTGCACCTAGTTCTACGGTTAATAATGAAGTAATCCCCACCCCTGTTGCTAATTGGATTAGAGCGAACTTAGATGAATATAACTTGAATAGTAAAGCCTTACATGCCCTATTTATGGAAGTACTCTTGGAAAAGTTTAGGCGAATGTCAATGTGTGAGGTAGCCAAAGAGGTTTGAGATATTCTACAAATCACACATGATGGAACTCAGGCAGTTAAGAACTCTAAGTTGCAGATGTTGAACATTAGGTTTTAAGCTATTAGAATGAAAGAGAATGAGATCTTTGATTAATTCTATACGAGGTTAAATGACATAGTAAATTCTAGCTACAACCTAGGTGAGAGAATCTTGGAGCCTAAAATAGTCAGTAAAATTCTTAGATCCTAACTAGAAAGGTTTAGACCTAAAGTCACGGTAATAGAGGAGAGTAAGGACTTAGATTCCATTAAAATTGAAAAGTTGGTTGGATCTCTCCAGACTTATGAACTTACATTAAGTAAACCTAATATTGAGAAGTCAGTTGTCTTGAACACCATTAGAGATGAAGATTCTAACTCTACCGATTCAGATTCTCATAACGAAGACGAGTTAGCAAACTTTGCTAAAGAATTTTGAAAAATACTTAGGAATAAAAAGAAACCTAAAGAGAGACAGCAAGGTGATTTTAGTAACTTTGTGAGATGTCATAACTGTCGAGGTTTTAACCATGTTAGGAGTGAGTGCCCTAGAAGTAGGAGAAATTCGGATAATGCTATGAATGCTACTCTCACTAATGACGAATCTAACTCGGACAATCAGAGTGAGAAATTCACTCGTGAGGAAAGTGAAAAACATATTGGCTTTACTACTAGAATTATGAATAAATCTGATAAGGAAAGTGAGAAGGCTGAGAATGTAAGTAGTGGTGAGAATTTAAAAGAAGATTCTGATAGTGAGGACAATTCTGATAGAGAGTGAGATATTCAGGATGCTTATGATAGAATCTATGAGGAGAGTATTAAGATTCTAACAAATAATAAAGTCTTAAGTACGAGTGTTATGGAACTTGAGTTGGAAAACGAGAAACTCTTAGCGTACTTTTAGGAATCTACCTCAATCCTGAGTGAGTTGAAATCTATGCATGAATCTTTAGATACTCAAGTTAGGAATCTCACTAGTGAGTTTGGGAAGACCTTGATGAGAGCTAATAAGCTGACAGTTGAAATGGAAACCTTAGAAATCCATGTTAAAATCTTCAGAGCCACCTAGAGCATTCCAAGTCTCAACTTCTTGCCTTTTCTACTGGTTCTATAAAACTAGATAATATTCTAGGAATAGGCAAGCCTGCTGGTAATAAAGGAGGTTTAGGATATAATAAAAATGATCATAATGTTGCTAGTATGTCCAAGGCCACATTTGTCCCTAGTACTGACCAGCTTAAGCATGTGCCTAACCCTGAACCTAAGAATAAGGGATATGTAGGATAGAGGCCTACTAGACAGCGTAGGATACGCATACCTAGGAATGGATATCATCGATCTCATAACTTTGGTCCTAGTTTTATTCCTACATGTTTTCATTGCGGTGTGTTAAGACACATACGGCGTAGGTGTCGTCATTTTCTGAACAGAAATAGAAATCAAAAGTTAAATAGAAATAAGCAGGAGGAGTTTGTTGGCCAGATTGACTTTCTTACTAATCAGGTGAGTCAATTAACTAAGTTGATGATACAAATGAATGGGAATATTCCTGTCACTAGACAAGTTTGGGTGAAGAAAAGTAATATGAAAATTTTTGAAATAGATCACAGTACTCTTAAAGGTAAGAGTATTTGCATACCTAACTGATTAGTTTTTTTGAAATAGATCACGGTGATCTTAAAGGTAAGAGAATTTGTATACCTAACTATTAGGTATTTTTGATATAAAAAATAATAATGAGCTTAAAATATTGAAAGATGTGAAAATAAAATATGCTCAAAATCAAGGAGAGAAAAGAAAATATCCATATAAAATAAGCTTTTTCTTATAAGTTCTAGTGTGCTTTAAATAGTTTAACTTTCATAAGTAGAGGAATACGCTTATTGACAATGATGTTTAGCATGTCCTTTTTCACAAAATTAAGGTTTGGAGTCCAACATACAAAGAATTAGTGACAGTTTACACATATAGGTCACTTATACAATTTATTACATATTAACTTGAACTAAGTATGTGGGAATGTTTACTGTACATTGATTATACTTGTGTATACTAGCAACTGCATTTTTGAGTTATTATATGTTAATACTAAAAGTTTTTAATTATTGGTCCCTTTCATCATTTGTGATAAAAAGGGGGAGAGTGATGTAATAAAAGTTTTGAATCGGAGAATTTAAATTTTTGAGGGTGAAGAAGATTGATAGGGGGAGATTTATTGATTGCATTGCATTCCATACCATATCTACCTAACTGTTTGAATTTTTGATGTTTTGTGATGCTAATGTAACATTAGTGTAACATCTCAATCTAGCTAGTGTTGGTATCATGTGTTTAATGATTTTATTATTTCCTTATCACATACTTTTATACTGGGTATTTGAGTTGTCGATTTCAGGAAACATGTTTAACAAAGAATGTAAAAGATATCAGTTTGATGAATCTTGGGTAGTTTAGATTTTGTTTTTAGTTTTCCTTGACTCATTATATAATTTTGTCACAAAATGTCAAATGGAAAGTATGCTAGGTTTTTAGTGTTGGCGATTCTATGAACAAATGGACTAATTTGTAACTTGTTGTAAAAATCAAGGACCTATGGTGCAATTTGTACAAATTGGGTTACAAAGTCTAGGGTTCGAGCATGAAAAAAGGAGAAACACGACACTGCATTTTCTCTAGCTTCTCGCCCAATTGGCGCTAGAGACAAAAGCAAATTGCCTATTGTCGAGCTCTTGCTCGAGCGACTATGCATCGCTCGTCAGCTTCTCGCTCGAGCGACAGGTTGATCCGAAAAATTCTAATTTGCTGTTTTGAAGTATTTTTTTCGGCCCATTCAACCTAATTACCATCTCCTATAAATACCCAAGCTTATGCACGAATTTTGTGGTGGTTATTCATTGTACTTGTTCTCTAAATACATTCATATTATTCTTTGAAAATCCAAGAGCCTATTCATACATGGATTCCATCTTTTCTTCTTGAGATCACACAACTACATATTTGGGAAAAAATCAAACCTATTGAATCTGAAACGCCACTACTTCCTATTGGTCATAGGAAGGTACTCTCTCAGTTGAATTTCAGGAGTTTTTGGAAGTTGAGAGATGTTAGACTTCAAGCATAGGAAGAGCACAAGGTCTTCGGTATCCTTGCTCATTTTACTCCAACAAAGTATTTTATTTTCGTGGTCATTTTACTCCTAACATTTTACTACTTCAACTTATGCAGTCCCAAGCTTAATTCAACCTGCAGCAAGTAATATCCCTACTTGTGATCAATTTGCTCCAGTTGCCCTTAGCCAACCTCAACAGAATGTTGAACATTCTCTTCAATAATTCTCTCCAATGCACAACACCTGTCCCATTCAATTTTAACACTAAAATTAACAAACTACCACCTCTATGCACATGATGCAGACAAGATCGAAGTCTGGAATAGACAAACCAAATCTTTTATCACTTTCTATAATGCAACCTTGATAGCTTCTACTGAACCAATACATCTGTACAACAAGCCTTACTTGACCCAACTTGAAGGATACTGTGCTTTTGAATACTTAGCGCTTCTTTAAAACAAAATGTGGTCTTTGGTTCCTTACCATGTGATTATGGGTATTTCAACTAAAGTATAATCCCAATGGCATAATTCAAAGACATAAAGGCCGTTTGATGGAAAGGGGGTTTCAAAAAACCTTTGAGTTGGATTATTTTGAAACATTTAGCCAAATTCCACCATTAGGGTAATTCCTACTTTGGCTATGATAAAGGGCTCGGATGTACAAGTTGATATCAATAATGTTTTTTTATTTGGAATCTTCGAGAAGAAGTTTTCATGTCATGACTACAAGGTTTCGAAGATAATGATAAATGTTATGCCTCGTCCTATGAGGCAGGCCACGTGGTAACCAACTAAGAAAATAGCAAGAATTTACTCATGGTCCGCACTCCACATTACTGCATCTTTCTAAGCCTAGTTGAGGCAATTAGGTAGGAAGGCGAAAGTGATTTATGCACCCTAGCCGAAGGGACATGGTAGGGGCAAAACTCTATGTCTGAGGTGAGGTCCCACAATTGGCTGTAGTACATTTTTGAAGCGATAGACCTTTGCATCACAAGCTATCTTCTATGACATAGCTTCAATAGGTTGGCAACTTTTAGCTCATTTAAAGTCGTCTTAGACTAGCTGGATAAGACAATTATTAGTTCTGACGTTAGGATGAGATCACGTGTTGCGAATTTTACAAATATCACTTTATCAGTTCCACTATAAAAGCTCACACTTAGTGTTTTCCAAAGGTAATATAATTTTACACATGAACAATAAGATTAATTAGTATTTTCTCTTCAACTTGGATCTATATATTTTTTTCTCTCATTCTTTGTCCGTCCTACAGCCAACATTTTTTTTGTCGTAAAAGCATGCGACTATCTTCCCTATCACTAGAGAAAGGTCGTGTACGTTTAACGCTTTGTCCAAATGTGAAAAAACTTAACACGTGAACAAGAATGGAGCTAGAATATGTGAATCACGTGTTTTCATTGGATTTTAAGGTCAACAAAATGACATCGTCTATGGGAAATCACACATCAACCATGAGCATATCCCATGAGCAAAAACATACCAGAAAACCAATCTACTTTCCCTTTAAAAAGATATGTTGTTCTTGAATAAAGAACTAGTGGGAGTTTTGAAAATAAAGTCAAGTATTCTTTATTTCCAGTCTTTTGATCCTCAAAGTTACAACACGTAAAGTTTTTGGAGTTTTCCTTGAATATGATAAATATAGAAGAAAACTAGCTCAAGAAGACAATCATTTGAAGAAACGAGGTGTCTTAACAAAACGAGTGCAAGAGAAAGAAGTGTTGATAACCCACAAATAGCAATAAGAGAGATACATGAGGATAAAGCCCCGCCAACCTAAACTAATCATCTCAAACTCAAAACTGAAGAGGTCAAGGATCGCCATACCATAGGTAACAACCATGGCTACAAACATGAGAAGTACCATGAAGCAAATTCTACAATTTAGCTTAACCTTCAGTAAATGAATGCACAAGTAGGCATGCAAATACTCCCCAACATGCCCCACCACCACTTTTTCAATGGTCATTGAGGGAACCATAAAGGAGAAGAAGAAGAATTACAAAGTAATAGGCCCCGAAACCTAAAGGGTAAAAGAAACATCAGCCACGATGAAACGGATGTAAAGGTTGATATCTTACAAAATTGTCATCGAGGCCAACCTATAGCGAACCTATTCAATAAAGAGGAAAATTTGAAAGATTATTGATTCAAAGAGTTGAACTTACCGCATTTAAATGAACTTACCGGATTTTCACTTAGCTTACCGAATTTTGCACAAAGACGGATTTTACACTAACTTACCGGTTTTGACAAGGTTACCGTATTTGCACAACACTTACCGTATCTATACAAAGCTTACCGGATTAACAACGAACTTACAGGTTTTGACAGAGAACATAGAACTTACCAGATTTACACCAAGCTAACCGTATTTGTAATGTCCTTACCGTATTTACTTAATGCTTACCGATTTTGCAAAAGGAAGAGAAATACTCTATTTTAAAGAGTGAAAAATGAAGAAGGAAGAAGCTCTTTTACGTTCCATATCTTGCTGAATATATTTATCATTACAAAATACATGATTTTCAACATCTTACCTACTTAAATCTATCAAACTTGACAACTATACATAAGACCATACTTAGACAACTTTACAAAAGTTTTAAACTACCGACTATTGTACTTAAATCACACAACTTAAGATACAAAATTAAACAATTATTTGACAAGGAACGTGACAGCCAAAATGTCATGCAATACTCAACATTCCTCCTTGACATTTTTGCGAGAAACAGCAAGAAGGTCTCTTATTATTTTGAATGTTCCTTTCCCAATTGACTTGGTTAAGATATCAGGATGTTGTTCATCAGACCTACAATGAACAAATTTAATTTCCTTCCTTTCTTGTGCTTCCCTGATTGAATGATATTTAATCTTGATGTGCTTGGTCCTACCATGAAACACAGGGTTCTTAACTATTGCTGCTGCACTCTGATTGTCACAAAATATGATGGTTGCTTCATCTGGTTTATGCTTTAAATCTTCCAGCACTTTCCTTAACCAAACAGGTTGATTTACGGCTTCTGATGCAGTAATATATTCAGCCTCTGTAGTCGACTGAGCCACAATTTTTTGTTTCGATGAATTCTAGCAAATTATGCTTGGTCCAACATAGAAAATATATATCCTGATGTGCTCTTCATATCCTCTGGACTCCCAGCCCAATCACTATCTGTATAGCCAGTTAACTTCCAACTTTCTGACCTCCTAAACTAGATTCCCAAATTCTCTGTTCCTTTAACATATCTTAGGACTCTTTTAGCTGCCTAAAAGTGTAATTCACTAAGCTCTTCTCTGAATCTGGAAAGGATATTTGCAGCAAAAATCAAATCAGGTCTAGTTGATATGAGATAGAGTGGGTAGCCAACAATACTCCTATAAACCTTTGCATCTATTATCTTGGCATCATCAATCTTTAGCAGATTTAGATTCTAAACCAAGTGAGTTGCTACTAGTTTACAATTATCCATGCGAAACTTCTTCAAGATTTCGTTAGCATACTTCTTCTGGTATATGAAGATCCCTTCATCAAATTGGTTGATCTCCATTCTTAGAAAATACTGCATCTCTCCTAAGTCTGTCATCTAAAATGCTTTCTTTAAATTAACCATCATTCCTTCAATCAATGCAAAGTTGCTTCTAGTAATCAGCAAATCATCCATATATAATGATATATGATTACCAGCTTAATTTTCTCCTCGTTTACATAAAGACTCTATTCATTCACACTTTTAGTAAAGCCAAGATAGGTTAAATACTCATCAATCCTGCTGTACGAAGCTCTTGGAGCTTGCCTTAATCTATAGAAAGCCTTTTTAGAAGATAAACTTTATCTTCCATTCTATTAGTCACAAATCCTTCATGTTGTTCAATGAAGATTTTTTCATTTAAACTGTCATTTAGGAATCTGATTTCACATCTAACTGATAGATTTTCCACCCTTTTTGAGCAACCTAATTGTTTCATACCCTACAACTGGAGCAAAGGTATCTGTGAAATCTACTCCAAACTATTATGCATACCCCTTGACAACTAGCCTTGATTTCAACTTGTTAACTGATCCATCAGGGTTCAGTTCCGTTTTGTACACGCATTTAACTCCCAATCACTTGCTTATTCTGAGGTCTCTCTATCAATTCCTAGGTGTCATTCTTCTCTATCATTCTAATTTCCTCCTCCATTGCAGCCATCCACTTAGATGACTTAGAAGCTTCAATGAAACTTGTTGGTTCTACAATTGCAGCATTACATCTAGCATAGACATCTGCTAGAGTTCTCATTTTACCCTATCTTTATATGTTTCATAATCATCATCATTGTCATCTGGTTCCAATTCATCCTCATTACTTTCCTCATCTCTGTTTTGAGGAATCACATTACTAGTTTTCTCTTTAACTACAGAGTTAGCATCCCAGTTCCAAGTAGCATTCTCATCCGCCTTGATGTCTCTGCTGGAGATTACCTTTCTTGACTGGGGGTTGAACACCATATAACCTTTGGTATTATTGCAATAGCCAACAAGTATTCCAACTTCAGCTTTATCACTGAGTTTGTCCCTCTTTGCATCAGGAACATGAGTGTAACACACACACACACACACATACACACACTCCCAAACACTTTCAAATGTGAGACTTCAGGTTTAGTATCATACCAAGCTTCATATGGTGTCTTTTTCTCCAATGATTTTATTGGCAAACGATTGAGAAGACAGACTGCCTCTGCCCAGAATTCCTTAGGAAATTTCTTCTCAATCAATAGGCACCTGGCCTTCTCTATTACTGTCTTATTTTTCCTTTCACTCACACCATTTTGTTGAGGAGAATAAGGAATGGTTAATTGATGCTTAACTCCTTCAGCCTGACAGAAATCATCAAACTGGATGCAGTTGTATTGAAAACCATTATTAGTTCTTATGGCCTTTATGTTGCATACACTTTCATTCTCTACCATGTTTTTGAATGTTTGGAATATAGTTGCAGCCTCAGACTTAGCCTTTAAAAAGTAAACCCAACACATTCTAGAGAAATCATCAATAAAAATGATGAAGTACCTGCAACCATTCAATGTAGTGGTCCTCATTAGCCCATAGATATCTGAATGCACTAATTCAAGCTTATTGACAGCCCTTCTTGACTGATTCTTAGGGAAAGGCAATCTCATTTACTTTCCAAGTTGACAGACATCACAGACATGCATCATCAGTGACTTTAGGCATACTTTCAACAAGATTAAAGTCATACATTTGCCTAAGTAAAGTATGGCTAGCATGACCCAACCGTCTATGCCATAAAGAAATCTCACTTTCTTCAGCAAAACATGCTTGAGTAGTGACATTTTTCCAATCTATAGAAAAACTCCTATTTCTCATTTGAACTGTCATTAACTCATTTCCAGTTTCATCTAACATAGTGCAGGCTTTTTCTTTAAAAATCAAGGCATGATTTTTCTCTTGCAGCTGCCCTACACTAATTTGATTGTGGTCTATCTTAGGCACATATTAAACATTAGGAATATGTTTAATATCTGTTGAAGTCTGAACATCAATCACTCCAATTCCTTTCACTTCCACAAAATCACCATTTCTTACTTTAACTCAGGATTTGTAGGCTTTGTTCAATTCCACGAAAATGTTGGAGTCTGCAGTCATATGATGAGTTTAGCCACTATCCAATAGCCAAGTTTCAACTTTGCTGCAAGCCTTGATAACAGAGAACATATGCACATGTGGCATTTTATCCTGATTTTCTGCCATTTTTGCTTGCTGCTGAGGTTACCTCCCCTTTCTGTTTTTGCACACCTTTCCAACATGACCAAATTGTTTGCAACCTCTACACTGAACTCCAGGCCTATACCAACACTATTTTGGAGAATGTCCCTTTTCTTTTATAATGAGGACAAGATGCAAACCTATCCTCTTTGTTTCAACTCTGCTGCATTCATGTTTTTTCTTTTCAGCCTGAGGTTTCTTCACACCAAAGCTTGTTTGAGCTTTGTATTTACCTTTACAAACAAAGCTCCTTCTGTTTATTCTTCCTACCTCATCAGCATTCTTTGTTCAGTTGCCTGCAATACATTCACCAATTTAGCTAAGGTTATGGACGACAGATCTCCAGAATCTTTCAATGCAGATATCATAGGTTCAAACTTTCTAGGTAGGCTAATTAAAACCTTTTCCACCACTCTCTTATTTGGTAAATCATCTCCCAGAAGTCTGATGTGCATTCACCAGTTTAGCCAAGGTTATAGACAGCAGATCTCTAGAATCCTCTAATGAAGATATCTTGGCCGCAAACTTTTCAGGTAGGCTAATTAAAACTTTCTCCACCACTCTCTTATTTGGTAAATCATCTCCCAAAAGTCTAATTTAGTTTACAATCTTCATCATCCTATCTGAAAAATATTTTACAACCTTTGCGTCCTTCATCTTCAAAGTCTCAAACTCTCTTCTGAGATTAAGTACTTGCATCTGCCTTGTTCTTTCATTTCCTTGATATTATTCTTTCAGAACATCCCAGGCTTCTTTTCCAGTCTTACAAGTCATGATTCTTGTAAAGATAGCATCTGAAACGGAAAACTAAATGCAAGAGAGAGCTTTGAACTTTTTGGCTACATCTTCACTATGTTTCTTATTCTGGGCAACTGTTAGGTTTGCTCTCAAGGTTAGAGGCTCAACTCCAGTATCTGTTATTTCCTACAAATCATAAGGTTTGAGATAAGCCTTCATCTTTGCAACCCAGAATTTGTAGTTTTCTCCAGTGAAGGTAGAGGGTAATGGTCCTGAAAAACCAGTTGAAGTCTTCTTCTTACTGTCAACTGAATATACCTTTGCTGATGGTTTCTTTTTTTTCAACGTATGTTCTTCTTCTTCCCTTCTTACAATTCCCTTTCTAAGATCAATAAAGCTCTGATACCTTGAAAGACTATTAATTCAAAGAGTTAAACTTATCGTATTTAAAATGAACTTACCGGATTTTCACTTAGCTTATTCGATTTTGCATAAAGACGGATTTTGTACTAACTAACCGATTTTGACAAGGTTATCGTATTTGCACAACACTTACCGTATCTGCATAAAGCTTATCGAATTAACAAGGAAGTTACCAATTTTGATAGAGAACATAGAACTTATCGGATTTACACCAAGCTAACCATATTTGCAATGTACTTACCGTATTTACTTAATGCTTACTAGTTTTGCAAGAGGAAGAGAAATACTCTATTTTAAAGAATGAAAAATGAAGAAGGAAGAAGCTCTTTTACGTTCCATTTCTTGCTGAATATATATCATTACAAAATACATGATTTTGAACGTGTTACCTACTTCAATCTATCAAAGTTGACAACCATACATAAGACCGCACTTAGACAACTTTACAAAAGTTTTAAACTACCAACTATTGTACTTAAATCACATGACTTAGGATACAAAATTAAACAATTATTTGACAAGGAACATGAAAGCCAAAATGTCATGCTATACTGAACAAAATTTTCCTTCTATTTATCAATAAGAGCGAAGACCTAATGGGTCTTCTCGCATCTTTGACCGGTTAGAAGTTGGGGTGCCTAGAAATAGGTCCATAGATAAGGCACCTAGAAATAGGACCCTTAATGAAGCCCCACTTAGAAATGGTAAAATAAATGGTCTGCTGTAGCAAGTGTAAAAAGAGACTATCCACATTATATGAGCTGGATTGGGATAATGACAAATTCCCATTCTCCCAAGATATTAGAGAAACCTATATCCTTTTTAGCTTCATACTGCCAAAAATGACTATGTACAAAGGAAAATGTAATCTAGAAGATTACCTCAAAGCTTAGGAGACCTAGATAAGCTTAGGAGAAGCCTCTCAGCTACAGAGTTTTCCACTTGACTCTCACTGGAGGAATAAAGAAGTGGTACAACATGCTCTATTCTAGAAGCATTAGAAATTGGCTGAATCTAAAAGGTAGTTCCTCATCTTTTTTTGTGGTTCAAAGCTAGAAGCAACTCTAGTTTAATGCCTTTATGACATGAAGCTATCAACTGGTGAATCACTAAAAAGTTACTAGACCCACTTTATTAATGAGCTTATCTAGTGTGAGAAAATCTCCTATGTAGAGGCTCTCTCCTACTTAAAAAAAGGACCCAATCTTAATACCCTATTATGGAGGTTGATTCACAACAAGAACCTAACATCCTAGGATCAACTGGTTAAATTGATTAAAGAGAGGATGATCACTGAGTAGATAATCGACCCTAGAAACCGAGGTAATGGTAGACTACATCTACTACGAAAGTACTCAGGTAGATGCCCAACCTCTAATCTGGTAAATTAATAATGGCATTGGCAGAGACAACAGTATACAAACCCTACTTTAGGTTACGCCTATGTTGCTACGATACTTAATGCCCTCCCATACTCTATTAATAACGAGGTAAGTCCTAGCGAATATGGGCATCAAAGGATTGACCCAACAACCTACTACTATGAGGTTACGGGTAACAGGATCCAACAAGTACCAAGGGACGAAAGACTCATAACCGATTGTCGTAGGTTCTATAAAGCCTACGACCACCACACCAATGACTATCACAATTTGAAAAACGCTCTTGATACAAATATTCCTCATGAACCTAGAAGAGAAGATCGTCCTCAACAAGGAATTGAAATCTGCATTCACTAAGGCATTATGCACGGCCTCAGTATGAAGAGACAATTAACCTCTTAATGCTAAATTTTGTCGATTGAGTTGAGAGGTGGAAAAGGATTCTCGACCTAGAGATGGACAAAGGCAAAGGAAAAATCCTCCAAATGACATGAATTGCAGTCCCATCTAGGAGATATACACCATCTTTGAAGCTCATACGTGCGTGGACAATTCAAAAATTCCTAGAGAAACTATGTCACGAAGGAAAGAGACCATTTATGATGAGCTACATAGTAAAAAACTAACCCTTAGATCAAGAGTGGTGGAACCGATCGCCTTCATTGAGGAAGACGCCAGTGGAGTACAGTACCCCCACTTTGATATGTTGGTGGTGAGGGCAATAATGGTCTGTAATAGGATGAAACAAATCTTGGTAAACAATGGAGCTCCATCAACATCATCTTCGAAGCCACTTTTGATAAAATGCAAGTGGATCACCTACCAACTCCTACTATCAACCTGCTCTTTAGGTTCATAAGTGGCAACATCAACCTACGATGTAAAATCACTCTTACCATGGAAATAGGAGTAGAACCCCAAGTGGCTCGTCACTTCATAGAGTTCCTTATGATAGACAATAGGTCAACCTACCACGAAGTGCTAGGTGACCAGCACTAATAGAGCTACAGGAAGTTACTTCCAAACATTACATTTACATTAAATTTTTCATGAATCGTGGAATTGTCATCATTAAGGAGGTTAACCATGAGATCAACATGGTGATAGTGAACATAAAAAGGACTCTTCGTAGAGCACGTACCTATAGGATGGTCTGATAACTCTCCCACTTTGTAGTTCACTATGATTACTCGCTAGGTTGAGATACTCCCACTATAATTACTATCATAACATCTCATGTTGCAGTAAAGTTTAACATCATTTTAATTTGACAATTAATATCACCATTAAAATATTCTATAGGGATTTCCATTGGCGATTTTGATTTTAAGCCCCTATTTGAATCACATTGAAATTTTCATTCTCATTATTCTTCTCATTTTCAACCACACATTTTTCAATAAAATAATATTTTTCATCACATCAATAACATTTCCTTTTTTTTCAACCACACATTCTCCATCAATTTACTATTCCAAAATACATTCTACCAAAATAATGTGGCTCAAATACAAACACTTACAATTAATTTTAGGTAAAATTACAACAGCGGTTCCAAACCTTTTTATTTTTAGCAGACTTTACCTTAACCTTTAGTTTGTACCACCAGAGATTCAAATCTTTCATTTTGTTGCAACACCAGGACAAATGGATGGATTCCATTCATTTGACCGTTAGTTGACTAGAGAATTTGATTTTGATCAAATTTAAAAGGTCAAAAATGGTCTTTCCTATTTTAACATAAAATAATTAAAAAAGGAAAGGAAAACATAATAGAACTGTCCATCATCTTCCTCCCCATTTCCCTACCCCTCCACCCCGCCCTGCCACGCCAAACCCAAACCAAATCAACAACCATCGCCATAGCCTCCAACGACCTTAAACGTTGCTGCCACCCACTCTATCCACCATGGAACAACTTTTTGCAGGATTATATTTTCAAGAACATCAAAAGATAAATGGAAATAAACAAATAAAAAAATGTATAATGAAATTTTGCAGCTAGGTTTTCATTCTTTGGGATATTCAATAGTTGAATCACACACGAGTTTCGCACTTAGTTTCACTTCAAAATCAAAAAATCTTTAATTCACCATCTCCATTTCTTCATACACTACCCTGGTGGTTTGTTGGAAGTTCGATGGGTTTGTTGGGCTTTAGACCAAAAAGATTAGAAAACTAAATCCCTGCAAGCATTTACCCATATCTATTACTGGTAAAATCAGTGTCTAAGATAGTGACGAGCCCGAGAGAAAATATCTCCAATAGCAATATCTAACGATGAATTTTAAAGGAAAAAAATGCAGCCTCTGTTTTTTTAGGATTCGACAGCCGTATTTGTCAATGAACGCTTCATGTTCTTTCAATGCTTCATTGGATTCTTCGCACAACCGGGCTCCCAATTAGTA
Organism: Fraxinus quadrangulata; assembly: GCA_903798255.1. NCBI lineage: Eukaryota > Viridiplantae > Streptophyta > Magnoliopsida > Lamiales > Oleaceae > Fraxinus > Fraxinus quadrangulata. The sequence continues at coordinate 599 of CAIGRB010034849.1, read as the reverse complement.
AGGATTATACAAAATATTTTGATGTTTTGGTAGGGATGGGGTAGCGATGGCTGTGGAAGAAGGGGGCGGCATTGGCTGTGGAAGGATGGGGATGATGAACAGTTGTGTACTATTTTCCTTTTCTTTTTTTTTATTATTTTATGTTAAAATATCAAAGTTACCATTTTTCCCGTTTTAAATTTGGTCAAAATCAACTTCTCTAATTAACTAACGGCCTGACACTGCAATAAAATAAAAGGTTTGGGATCTCTGGTGGCACAAACTAAATGTTGAGGTAAAGTCTACTAAAAATCAAAAGGTTTGGAATCGCTACTGCAATTTTTCCTTAATTTTATTACCTTTAGAACAATTAAAATTAATTCTTTATTGTAGTCATTAGTTCTAATAAAATTGGATTTAATCCATTAACTAGAACATAGTGATGACCCAAGAATAACAACAAAGAGGGGGACGAATTTGTTTTTGAAACTTTTTTGACAATTAGTCTCGAAACTATTTTATACACAAGAAATAAATACAAAGTGTAATAAGAGAAGTAAATATGCAAATTCGATAACTTAATTCAAATATTGTTACTTAAGTAGATATAGCACAATGTA
>CAIGRB010034848.1:71150-102597 GCA_903798255.1 Fraxinus quadrangulata | reverse complement strand
AAAATCAGGTATTTAGTATCTTAGGATTTATATTATTTTACAACTAAATAGTAAACTAAATAATACATATTATTTTCCACAATTTCTATTGACAATCATTTATATATAAATATTATGATTAGATACAGAACTGCTGCCCTTCGTCTTAACAATATAGAATCCAATTAAAGTTCACAGTGCCCTTTACTAGAAAGTGAAGGGGCCTGAAAGCTTACCTTCACCCTCAGTTTGTTCTTTTTGGGTTTCCTGGTAAAATTCAAAATCATTAATCTTTTTATTATAATAAAGACCATTATAAAGATAACTATATATAATTTCTTCATGTACTCTGATAGCACAAGAAATTTGCTTCAGAATTATAATCAGTGCTGTATAGACAAGGATGCTACTTGAAACTCTGCATCCTCAAAATCTTTCTATCTATAATCAAAACCTCTTTATTGCTCAAAGGACTGGAATTTTCCTTCAATACCGTTGTCGCTGCATTGCTAGATGCTCCACAAGTTTTTACTCTATTCTCCTTCATTTGCACATTTGCTGATGTTTCATGTCTGTGCCAATATTTGATGTGTTTATGTTTATCAAGGATGAGGTATGTTGTAGTATTGATTGAAATGGTATGAGTTTAGGCTTGTGCAGAACTCGAATATTGGCCTCAGTGTTAGGCATTCTGGAAGACCTGATTTGGTCCTTTTTTTTTGTTGGTTAATCAAGGCCTGCTGGGGCAGGAATTATGGAAGATTTTGAAACTTGAACTTTTTGGCAAGCGGTTTCTAGATGCCCGAAGTCCACACCTACAACATGAACCAACGTTATATTAATTTTCTTTATGGCTTGTTTGATAAGTTAGATTGTATAATACTATACAATATTAAACAAGAAACTAAACTAAAATATTGTACATTATAAGCCATTCTTCACCAATACTACATACCAAACAGGTCGATAAGGAATGAAAGGATTGACTGCATTTCAATTGATGATGTTTTGGAGGAACAGGCAGTTATCTGTCTTGTTAGTTTTATTATAACTAACATGAAGAGCCATCCCCAAAAGGGTGCACTCTCTAACACCAGTTGTTACCATCACAGTGAATAGAAGCACTTTTGAAATCGAATTCGCAAGGAGAAAGTGTCTAATTAGTTAGAAGCCTACAAGTCGAGCAGAACTGATGTGGAATGTGATTAGGGTCCTTATAACTTACCGAAAAACTCTACATTAACAATGTCATGGTTTCTTGATCGCGAATGAATTTAAACTTCCTAGTTATGAGATTGAAATTACAAGAAATAATAGCTTCCTCCCTTTTCGCTGGATTGCACAAATTTATCAATATTTCATGACCTCTAATAGTTGAAAAATAGGATCTCAAGGGATTCTGCGTGTTCAACCAGTTGATCCAATGATCCATGCCATCTTGATGTTGGCACCAGTAGGCATCACTGAGCTTCCTGGTTCGTCCTTCAAAAGCTCAGTATGAGCACATCCCAGGTGACCTGAACATCGTTATGACATCCATGTAACTCATTTGGGGATAATAGATTTTGCTCTCTCTTTTCTATAGTATTTATTACTTTTGCTGGGTTTTTTTGTTCTCATTTAGCAAATGCTGGACCACATTGGTTGGTCATGCTGACTAAGTTCTCACCAAGTCTCTCTTTTTCTGGGATTCAACAGTGGCTGTTGCATGCAGTCTAAAATCTCACTCTTATAAGTCTCTTTTTGCTGCATCCAGACTAAAATCTCACTCTTACAAGTCTCATTTTTTCTGGGATTCAACAGTGGTTGCTGCATCCAGACTAAAATCTCACTCTTACAAGTCTATTTTTCTGGGATTCTTCTTTTTCTTCTTGTAAGTATGTTTCTCCACCACTTCTCTATTGTTCTGCATTTTCTTGGTTTTTTTTGCATTTTTTCTTGATTAATTGTGTTTGATGTGTTCTTCAATCTAATGGACTTTTCTTTTCTTATTTCTTTACAGATTGAATGTATGTTTCAATTTTTTTCTTATTAATTTATTTTTTGGTTTTCAAAGATTTCTTCAATTTGATGTGCTTTTCTTTTCTTATTTTCATTACAGATTGAATGTGTGTTTCATGTAATCTTTTGGGTTTTGGAAGTTAATTTGCTATGTTTGATTAAAGGGTGTTTTGTTATTCATTTTTATGCAGAAGGTAATTTGAAGTTTGTGGAGATAGAGAAGGGCTGTTGGATGTTATTCATTAATCTTGTAGCATTCAATATGAAACTTCTGGATTAGATCTGCAGCTGCCTAAGTTTTCAAGTTTAATCAACAGACATGGTCTCGGAATCTGAATGTCCGCCATTGTCTCTATGATGGAAACATAAAAGTGTATTTTATGAAAATAGAATATGATTTTAGTTTTTCAGATTTTATTTGATTTTAGATTTGTTTAGATAAGATTAGGTTAGATATGCTTTGTATCTCAAAATCGTGTGATGTGTTAGAAGTTTGTTTTGATAAGTAAAACGCCGTGTTAGAAGTTTCCAACTATGCCTAGAATTTTAGCATTCCAATTACACTTTTGAGATGAAAGATTTGCACGCTCTACCTTGTTGAGTTGTTGTCGTTTGCTATTCAACCACTTGAGGCTTACAAACATGTACAACACAACATTCCTTCATCATTCTCATATGTTTTTTAAATACTCCATATGCATTTTCGTAAATTGTAAGTAAAATATATTTTTTCTATTTTTATTTATTGACTTACTTAAATTAAAATAATTTTTAAATGTCAAATCATGAGCAAAAACATGCACAATTAGTTTCATTCTAAACAGGTAAGCCAGTAAACAGATTTCTTGGTTGCGGATTTTAGGATTTTCTTGTCCTAAACGAGATATAGGGCCTCTCTGGAAGAGATTTTCTCCTAGAAAGCAGCAATTATTTTACCGTTGGAACTTCAACTTGGGTCCCACGAAGTTAGCAATTTTTGAAATTTTAAACGTGAAATACTGAAAATGTCTATTTATTATGACAACTGAATTAAATGTTAAGGGCGAAAATGTCATTTTGCGGTAAAAGAGTCCAACATTTCGGCTGCCTTGTCTGAGCCCGGGTCCCACTTAACTATGCAAACGGTAAAAAATGAATTTTCTGGGCAGCCAAAAGTGCTCCGAGACAGGCGCACAATATGTACCTTTCATATAGCAAAATACACGGAAATATATACTTACCTTCTTGGAATGATTTGATTGGACAAATAATTAAAAGAAGTAAAGATTGTTTTAACAAGTTAAAACATTCCTTAATTTAATTATTGACCATATCAAACATATTCTATATTATTCTTACCGTGCAAAACTTCCAAATTTTAGGTAAGAAACATTCGTGTCTTGGAGGAGCCGTTCATAAGGAAAATCATTAAGGGACGAATTAATGCTTTGAGAAAAATCAACCTATGTTTGACGAACCTACATCAGCAAGTTCTGAAGTCTTCTGACCATCTCCAATGAGTTCTGAGTGAGTTTTGACTTGCTGATATTTCATTCAAAGTAAAAATCATGTTTTTCAACCATAATTGAAGAGAACACACTTGAGCTTGAATGGTATAATCCTAGTCAAAGAACATGCTACTTGGCGTGAGTTAAGATTGGTGAATTTTAATCCAAGTAGTGGTGCGGCCAAATACAATAAAATAGTGAAGTGACGATAAAGTTAAAATCGGAGAGTTTGATTCCACTTCTCCAACAAGTCAAAAGAAAGAGAAAACGAGGGAGTTGTTCTTTTCTTGTTCTTGTTAACTTTACAAAATCGAAACTATTGTATTTTTTATTCTTTGATAGTGAATTATTTTAGCGTGGCATGAGGGCCTATGGATGTTTCCGTTAGAGGTTTATCACGTTATATGTGGTGTTCATCTTTATTTAATTCTGCAATAGATTATATCTTGTAGAACACAAGTCTGTTAAGCTGTTCCAGTCACAACTGTGTGTAAAACTGCCTATAGGAAGTTCTAATTAACTCACGTATTTTGGCTGAAACGAATAATTGAGACAAATTGTTTAATTAACTAAGTCTTAATACTTACATAAATCATAGTAAAAACTTGCAGGAGGTGGAGATGATATTGCCTCGAGAACCACTGCCGGAGCCGAGGTATCAACTGCGCAAAACCAGATCAGCCTCAGTATGAGGATTAGGATTTCATCTTCTGTGAATTCCCTTGGCCTTATTTCCCTCCATATGCACATTTTAAAGTTTGAACTTGAAGTTTTTTTGCCTATATCTCACACAGTCACTCAAGGTCCTCTTGCCAAACAATCCTTTCACTGGACCTATATCATACAACTCTCAATTTACAATATAGTTTGACTGGTACGACCTCTAAAATAACTTCGTTTTGTAATAATTACCAAATCATTAATAAAGCTTGCAATTTAAGTTTCCATTTGTGTGCAATTTAAGTGCATTTTATGAAAACAGAATATGAATGATTTTTTCAGATTTAGTTTGAATTTAGATTTGTTTAGATTAGATAGGTTTTGTATTTTGATAAGTGTGTGATGTGTTAGAAGTTCGTTTTATAAGTAAAATGGCGTGGTGGAAGTTTCCGTGAATATAATTATTCCTAGAATTTTAGCATTCCAATTACATTGGTGAGAAGTCAGATTTGCGTGCTCTACCTTGTTGAGTTGTTGTCATTTGCTATTCAACCACTAGAGGCTTACAAACACGTACACCACAACATTCCTTCATCTATTCTCGTGTATTTTTTGAAAAACTCCACTTTGCATTTTCATAAATCATAGTAAAAACTTGCAGGAGGTGGAGCTGATATTGCCTAGAGAACCACTGCCGAAGCAGAGGTATCGACTCTGCAGAACCAGATCGGCCCCTGTACGAGAACTAGGATTTTATCTTCCTATTCCCTATCTATCTATCTATGAACTCACTTGGCTTCCTTTCCCTGTGAATTTATTTCCTATATGGACATTTTAAAGTTTCAACTTGGAGTTCGAGACTGGTTTGGTTATCTGTCTTGGATTTTCATAATCTATGAGATTTATTTAAGAGCATATTTTTCTCTAATTATTTATGTTTAGATAAATTTATGTGCTGACAGAAGTCTTCCTAATTGAAAACTGATATCATGTAGGGATTGCTTAAGCCAACATATTATATTTTATATCCAATAAATTTGAAGTCAGCTGCATTGATTCTTTCAGCAGGGCATGAAATGACTCGGGCTAATTTATGAGGCAAACTCTTGTATAGAAACTCTCAAATTTTGCACCAGACAAGAAGAAAACGACAATGATTTTACGTTTGAGAATATAATTTACATATAAATGTTTTATTTTTTTTTATCATAATAAACATTAAGAACATCAATTTTATACAACATATTTGGTGCATTGAAATACATAAAATTCATAGAATTAAAGAAGAGAAATAGATTATAAATCTTGTTGGTTACTATTCAACCCTTTGTCCCTTTCTAGTTCAGCGTACCAAACGCGTCAACATATTTTCTGTGTATCAATCCTCAGCTTGGCACAAAATATGCAGTTAATCACTGCAGTATAGACAAGGATGCTGCCTGCATTTTTAATCTTCCTAGCCATCGTCACAAGTTGTTTATTGCTCAAAGGCTCTGAATTCTCCTTCAAGCTGTTCCTCTATTTCCCTTATCTGCTCATCTGCAGAAGTTTCATCAGTTTGACACCCACTAGGTAAAATTCCTTCATCCGGCTTTAATGGTATGGTGCAAAATTCGGGCTTGAGGTCAGGGTCTGGTCGAGGCAGTTGAAACATAAGGCTAGCAACAGGTCCAAAAATCTCCAGCGTGTGCCAATATCTGGTGTGTTTATGTTGGTTAAGGATAACAGATATTGGAGTACTGATTGAAATGGTATGAATTTAGGCTTTTGCACAAGAAGAACATTGGCTTCAATATTCCGGTTTCTTGAAGGCTCAATTTGTTATTTTTCTTTGTCAATCAGACCCCCGCTGTGACAAGAATCGCATAGAATTCTGAAACTCGTTCGTTTTGGCAAGCGATTTACTACATGCATGAAGTCCACAACTGCAACATGAACTCTTAAGAAGTTAAATATCATGTTAATTTTATAATTTTTTTTTTCTTTTCAGGTAAAGTAGATTGCACAGTAGTAGATATATTAACAAAACAAAATGTTAAAAGTTCATTCGAGTTCGAGGTTGGTCCTCGGACTAATTCTATGATAATGGTCAACAATAGACAATAACTTCCACAAACACATTCATTTTGTTGAAAATAGTTAGGTGGAAAATAGTATTTCTCCCCAACAAAAATGTTCTCGACCTTTTTATGGGCTGGAGGTGGTGTCAAATTCAGGATCCACAATTTACAGTTTCTTGATCACAAAAGAATGTGTTAGAGATTGGAGCTACAGATTTTGGAGTTGCAAAGTTAGGTGCTGCAGATATATTATAACAGTTATCTCCTGCATTTTCTGAGGATAGTTATTTTTTAATTCAATTGTTTAAACTTAATCTTGTATAGATTTATTCTTGCTAGCTGATTCCTTGGTATTCTGAGATTAGTTTCAATGTATGTCTATATAAAGAAATGACACATTGGGTTTGGTGTGTGAGCCAAAACATTCAAAGTAATTCTTTGAATTCTGTAATATCTCTGCTTAATTTTACAGAATGCAGAACTTACTAGTCATAAGATTGAAATCACACGGAACAATGACTTCCTCTTTTTTCAGCGATTTCAGTGTATTTATCGATGTTCCATGGCTCGAATAGTGGAAGAATAGTATATCACTGGGCTCTGCCTGATCCACCATTTGATTAATGCCTTCATGATGTTGGCACCAGTGGGCATCCCTAAACTTCCATCTTCATCTGTCAAACCCGACTCGCCCAAACATCATTAGCCGGTTGGAATAGCCTTTCCTTCTTTATGAACAAGTGATCCTCTATGATATATATGCATATCAGTTTGTTTATATACGCACAATAGGGTTCTATCTTATGATGTTTTAATTGTCACTCTTTCTACAATAAATTGAGGACAACAGATTTGCTTCACGCTATGAATTTTCTTAGCTGTTGAAGTTTGTCTACGCTTTCAAGATATAATCTCATTTGGTGATGCACTTGTCTATCTTGATAAACAAAATGTATAGAGAACTAGAATGGATAAATTTTAGAATAATGTCAGTAATGTGACGGATTGAGCAAATCAATTTTTATGAGAGAGAAGTGGAAGAGAGAAATAGAAATGTGAGGAATAATGAATTAATACATCATCGATATTCTATCATCATGATAATAAAAATATCGACCACAACATATGAAACATACCAATCATATATATATTCACTCCAATCATCACATTTTTTCATTCTTTCTTTACTTTTCCACAAGGAAAAACTTGTCTTCAACTTTAACCAATAAAAAATTATCTAATAAATTAATAACATACGAGTAAATTTACTTAGTAACTCTTAAAACACAAATTTTGAAATAGATGTCGGCGAGATTTGAATAAAAGAGCTGTCTTTTGTAATACCTTGAATTAATATCTCATTTAAAAGACCAGGTTCTAAGACCATTACTACAGCGTCACTAGCCATAACAAAGCTATATGAATAATTGCACAAAGAAATCAGCAAAAGGAAGAGATGTTCATTGATAGATAAACTAGCGCCATAAATTGACAATTGTGCCGCCTTCTGTACATATGTTAACTTTCTCCACATTTCCCTAGTATTCTGAATAGCTAGAAAAAGAAAAAAAAAATATGTACAAAATAACCCTCCATAACCAAAAACAAAAGAGTCGTGCCAGAGGACCAAAAAAAAAAAAATTATAAATCTTTCCATACACCAAAGTCGGAAGTCAAGTTACTGGAATTTATAATACTGTCCTGGCATCCCATGAAAAATGTGCTCCGTACAGCATCTACATTTACTAGAGCATGAGCCGTTCCACTAGGACTGGCTGCAACGGCAACTTCATTAGCACCAATTGTCACCTCCGCAAATCCTTTAGCAACTGCTTTATTTTCCAGCTGCAAACCATGAATCATGATCATAGAGATGAATACAAATCATGAACAAGATGCTTTGCAGGAAGAAACGAAGAGCATTAAAATACTTCTAGAGTTTCCGGTTTTATTCAGATGTAGAAAATCAGAACGAAAATGAGAACTGAAATAACCGAAAGGGTATAAGCTACACATAATGGATGCTCGCTTTATTATTTCTTCAACAGTGCAACGTACATTGGGGGCTTGCGTAAACACTTGCCAGAATAATTTTCTTCGTAAATAAAAAACATTGTGATAATTGGCAAAATTGGTTTACAATCATAACTCTGATTGATGGTGATAAAACGAGCAGAGGAGCATTAACAAGAGCTTTTATTGAGCAGAATCTAAAACCTACATCCAAAGCAATCTTTCAAACATTCATCTCATTCCTCAACTAAATGCCAAAAGAGCTGACAAACACCTCCTGACACTATTGGGCTTCATCAGAATTTCACTGATTGATTTTCAAGTCAGATCATGAGAGATATCAAGTCAATCCTTCCCGGAAGATAAAGAACGTAGAAAATAATGAGCGGCATATATCTTATTCCAATAAAATATACACTATCATGTACGAAAATATCACATATAAAACAATATTCATATTGGTTTTTCACTTCATAATCCACTATAATGTTCAAAGCCTATATAAGAAACAAAAAAAAAAAAAAAAAAAGTTCTATAGGGAATCTTTGTCAGAGGGACTAGGAGAGGAGGGTTTAGCTTGCTCCCTTCGTGGTCATTCTTTCAAAGGGAACGGTGTCCAGCTCGAAGTATAGAACAAAAAAGCATGTGTTTTCAAGCAACATCATCTCCTTTCCCCCCTTCTTCCTCAAATTGCAGAAGAATCATAGTAAGACAATGTTCCATAATTTGGATTAAATTTGCTCTTAATAGAGAAAAACTTTGAAGCAGCTTGAAGATCATAATTCTTTCTACGTTTAATCATTTTAAAATATTAGTACACAGAATAGCTTTCGACCGTAAGGAATACCCAATACTGCAGCTTTAATGGAAGGAAATACATACCCTGAACACTGTCTTTGCTCCCCAAATAACAAATGTCTCATTACAGGTATGGTGCCTATGGTTTCCCCTCATGCCTCCAGGAAGGATCTCCCCCAAATGAACTGAAGCACAGAAGCTCGCTCCTCCTGTAATATGACATTTCACTTTAGTGAAAATCACTACAACACAGCGATGCTTAACAACATAGACAAGTTTAAGTTGCAAAAGCCAAAAATAAAAATCACATATATAATTTAGGGAGGACAGTGCGCATAATCCTCTTTGTGTCCCCTTCTAGTGTACATGCGTGGCAGCATATCAGATGCACAAGAATATCCATGATTCCTGTGAAAGGTTCTTATGTTGTATGCTAGGACTGGAGGGGCTAAACTAGATTCAGAAGACAGATGATTTTCAGACTAAGTACACCATACTCTCGAATATATGGCCTAATTATATATTTTAATTTCTTTAGTATGTAAATATAATTGTTCTAAGGCCTTCAAAACCATAATATACGATTAAGAATTAAAGGATCTAGCTATGGATGTTAAAATTGTTTCTAATTCTCCTTTCATTTTCATCATTCAACCAGTAATTAAAAGTTTAGCAAAACTCATTCGCAAAATATATAGCAATATGCAAATATTTTACCACGGCAATGTAAATTATGTAACTGTTGTGCGCCTTGTATTTCATCTGCCAAGTACCTATCGTTCTACCTTAAACCAAGAAAGTAGAGTCTCAGATTCCTAAACCTTATGCTTTTGCAACATAGCTGGCTCACCCATTAACCCTTTTATCATCACTTTCCTTTCTTTTCTCTATTATCATTTATAGCAATACCAACTTAGGCATAGAAAGGTATACATTTATTGGCATGGGAAAAAAATAAACAATCAAAAACTTGGCCTGCCATGTCAACTTACAAGGAAAATTAATTAATTAATTAACAACCTTTTCCCACCTAAATCTAGTGCAGCATCACAGTTTTGTACGTTTAAGCACTAAAACTTGCACATTGCTCAAATATTAACTTTTTTACTATTTAGCATTTTCTTTTCTTCTCTCCTTGGATACTTTCACGAACAAATTATATTGGATAACAAAAATTTTATTTTTGGCAGAAAAATAAAATAGAACCTGTAATGGAAGCATCCAAGGCAAGTGAAACAGGATTGATCAACCATCCACGCCTATCCTTCATTACAACTGAAGAAGACGACGGAAATTTCACTATATTCGCATCAGAATATTTATCAGAACCGCCATGTAAAGCTACCCTATTGCTATCATTCGGCGATTGGTGAAATGAAGGATTGGAAGAATAGCGTTGGAATCTGAGGGAAACCCATGTAAGAAAAAGGAAAAAAGATAGTAGAAATGGAACTGCGTGAGGTTTTTTGAGGAAGAATTTCAGTGAATTTAAAAGGGTTGCAGCAGTTTGTGGGGTTTGGGATTGGAATGGGTTACTGGGGTCAGAAATCGGGAGTTGATTGGAATTGGAATATGAAATTCTCCTCGGATTCGCCATTTTCTCTAATCTAATTCGACATTTTTTCGATTCTTTTCCCTCTTTGATGAAACACTTCTTTGCTGGAGATTTTCGGTATTTGCAGATGGTTAGGTTTTCATTCTTTATGGCCCAATTTGTATTGGGCCCACGATGGCAAGATATGATGGGCCTAGCCCATGCCGGCCATCTTTTCTCTCTCTTTTGAAAGAATGTAGCAAAACGACCACCTCCAGCCTAAAGCAAAAGTTCTTTTAGAGTTGATTTTTCAGTCTAATATCGTTGATCAATGAATGATGCTCCTTGTATAATAAATTTGTTTACAGCTTTTGTACAGCATTTCAAAAAATCTGACGTGGCCACTAAATGCTGTTAAATGATTAAAAAAAAGCACATAACCGTGTAAAACCTAAATCAGCTCATTCCTCCTTTTTTTCAAACAATGGTATGCCCAAAATCATTTACAGTTTCCCTGATTCCCTCACTATTTGTTTTTCCCACGGACATAGTAAATGGTAAGCTACTTTCCACCTTAATATTTTCCGACCAACACACATCCACATCCAGCCAATATTAACCCGAACTTGAAAATCTCCAATTTACCCAACATTATAGAATGCGCCTCTACACATCCAACACAAAACACATTTTTTTTGTGCCAACCAAAGTGCGAAGGCTTTTCGATGCCATGGGATCGAAGGAATGACTGAAAAAGGTAATTTCAAGAATTATTTTTCGATTTTGTAGTGTTTCGAAATCTAAGTAATTCATGCCATGGGGGTCGAAGGAATGACGGAAAAAGGTAATTTCAAGAATTATTTTTAGGTTTTGTAGTGTTTCGAAATCTAAGTAATTTTTTTGACCGTCGCTAAAATCTAAGTAATTTTTTCGGTTTTGTATGTCTTATTTCGCATCTAATATTTTTGAAATAAATGATGGAGAAAGATAATTGAAAGAATTATTTTTTCAATTTGCAGTGTTCCAAAATCTAAGCAATTTTTTCGATCATTGTTGAAATTTCTTATTTCGTATTTAATATTTTTGAAGTTAGATATTCATTAACTTATGAACAATACTCGAAATTTGATTTTATGCTGATCATATTTTCATTATCATTTAACAGCATTTAGTGGTCACATCAGATTTTTTGAAATGCAGTACAAAAGCTATTAATTTTCCTAAAGCACAGAGTATTGTTAGGCGTTTTGAAAATTAAAAAAATTATTTTGACTAAGCTTTAAAAATCAAGTTAATTTTATCTTAATTTCCTCTTGTTTTGAAGTAGAAAGAGTTAAAAAAGAATCAACAAAGCAAACTTACCTCGAGTTTACATTTTTTAAAACAAACTATTACCCACTCCAAATCTTATTTATTGCAAGTAAATGTGCACATGCTTGGAATTCATTTAAACTTTTTATTTGTGTTTTTGGTTTGTTGCTTTTCTTTTGCAACAAATTATTGTTAAGTAATATAATATAAAGGAGGATAAAAGTCGCAATTTTACCTTGCTAAATTAATTCTTATCTAGTCCAATTTAGTGCATTAGGCACACACTATAAGTTAAAATTAAAACAATATAAAAAAGGAAATCTCTCCTCACCTAAATTTTTTTGATAAGATAATAAAATATACTTATAATTTCTTTAATTTAAATTAACTCTCAACAATTTATAAAAAGTTCGTGCGTTACACCACCTTTGAGAGAAATGAATTGTACATACGTATGAATGCAATTGAAGACTTGACACAAATTTCTCTGCCCTATATCAACTTAAACTCTTAGATGAGTATTTATTGTGCCCGCCTAAGCTTTAAATAATATGGTTAATAATTGAAACCTACTTCAACCAAAGAAAATAGCTTTTCTAACAATTTCAGGAAATTGAGATTTATTAACAGAAGTTTCATCTTCGTGCTTCCTTGACCTTTTAGGAAAACTCCTGAACACTACAATACCTTGTCCTCGGGAAGCGCCAGGAAAGGTTTGAGGGTCATAATCAGGCCAATGAATTCGACCATGTTCAAAATGAAGAAAACCATATGAACACCTGCAGTATAACAAGGTATTTGCTGTTAAAACCAACAATACGAAAACAAAGGGATCTTAGACGACAACAAAATAAAGAAAGCCATTTTGCCAATAAATATGGGTTAACTACCTGAATCATTTTCCACTTTCTGTTTGGTTCATAGGTACATCTAATGAGAAATTTAAAGTATCTAGAAACTACGAGGCAGCATGTTAGTTCTAGTGAAACCACGAATTTCATATAAGAGCCTCTTTGGGTGGAAACACAGCACTTCTCTACCACTCAAGTCCTTTGTCCCACAGTTTATCCTCAATCTGGGCTACCTCAAGTTGTGGAGGCATCCTCTCGTTAATGATAAAAAAAATATTTCAATATTACAAATTAATAGAGAGTCGTCATAGTACAAGATACCATAATGTCATGTTACTTGCTTTGTATTTGTGCAAATTATTCACTACCTCAGTAAGATCATTTATTATCATTGTTTTTTTTACCGTCGTTGTATTACTTTAATGCAGCACTGAAGTTCACTTAACAATCAGGTGCGCTTCCCACACTTAACTTTCAGTAAAGATAATGAATAGATGTAAAGGAAAGAGAGGCAAAATCATTTACATCCAAAATTTAAAGGTAAAAAATCCTACGAAGGAGCATCCCATAATTCTGTCATTCAACTAAATGTAGCTTTAGTTTAAAATGACAAGTGTGGATAGAGTCACCACACGGTCCATACCCGGTAAGAAAATCGAATTCTGACGACGTTGTGCCCAAGAGAGTCTGCAAATGTTGAGGACCATCAATTATTGAAGAGAAAATGAACTAAATAGAGGGAAAAGAGCATGTATGTATGAATTTATGCATGTACACGCATTTTCAGATACATAGTCACGAGTCAATATGTATTGGCAAAAATGAGCACATTTCTAAGTGTTAGCACTGACCATTACATTACATGCTTAAATTCTGTATCAAAATTGACATGGCATAAACTAAAGAGCCACAATGGAAATGATGCAAAGTAAAGCAGGACCAAGGAACAAAACTTGAAAAAGTAAAAGGAGAAAAGAACTGATAAATAGATGGGTGAGGTAACTACTTTGGAGGACAGTGATAAAAATGGGAATATATAGAAAAGCAAAAACAGATGATGGAAAGAACCTGTTATTACCTTAATTCATGACATGCCAACAGCAATCCCAGATAGAGTCAAGAGAGAATAAACAGGTATTTAAAACATCATTTTATGATTTAGAAATAACTAAAGAAAAGAGGAGAAAAGAAAGAAACTCACAAGGCACCACCAGCTGCCGGACCAACTGATTTAGAAAGAGACATAGCAGTCATGGATATGCCATTTGCAGCTCCTCTTTGTTCTTGGGACTGAAATTGCAGTCAAAAGAAGTTTGTAAATCCAAAAAATGGTTAGTTTGATAATTGCAAATGAGCAGAACATAAAATAAAATAAAAAATTACTTAGAGAAGAACCTTACCACAGCTCTATTTTGCATAACTAGAAAGCCCGTTGTGATGGATATCTGATTATGTTAATGAATTAATTAATAGAAAACAATAGAAATCCATGCAATAAATCTTTACTGAGTTCTTTCTTTTTTTGGTTTGTTTGTTAAGAATTGTCCCTTGCCTTTGGTACACAACTTTGTTCAAAATGATGGTTCTCTTTCAATCATCTTCTTTCATTAAAAATTCAGACAATGCTTTCAGGTAATTCTTTCAAAAGAACTCGGGCATTTAGCAGAGTTTAACAAGTCAAGCAGAAAAGAAATAAATCTAACTAGTCCACATATTACAAGAAAAAATTAAAATTGTTCCAGTTTCAGATGTTTTGACAACTGGTATATCAAGATATACTACATTTATAAAACATTAGATGAAGATGTACAACACTCATAATCAAGCAAGTACTGGATGGCTCAAAGGATTTTCTTTTTCTGAAAAAGTCTCTATGTATTACCCAAATCCTATTAGCGCCATATTATTATCATATCTCACAAACAAATCTTGATTTGTCACCTACATTGCCACTAACTATACGCACTGATATTTGTTCGAGTTTTAGTGTCATTTTCATTTTTTTAATGCTAGTAGCGGCAGATAGAATTATAATTTATAAGCACAGAAATACTTCTGAGTCAATTTCCTAATTTATAGTGCATGCCACTCCTGATCTAACTGTCATTACCATTACTTGACACTAGTAAGAGTCACGCATATAATGTCTAACTGGTGGAGCAATACCACCATCAGCTCTACCTCCCTAGAGGTGTAGTAGCGGCATAGCACAGTATACAGCTCAATGGGCTAGTCCAGTCCAGGCTTTTGTATGCCGGGCTGCCCGGAACCTGGCGACCTGGCCCATTTTTACACCTCTGTATCTCCCAGGACACAAATCCATGTGAACACGTCAGTTACCATAGCATTTAAATTTTAGATTAAATATAATTTATTCAGGATAGATAGTTGGATGTTCAATAAAAGGAACATCCTTAAGTTGCTATGTCAGTAGCGCTAATAAGGTACAAACACGGGTGAAACACAGATAAGTAGCTTAAGTGATAAATATATGAACTCATCAGCGAACAATGTGAACTCACAGAGAGCACATTCTTCAACATGGAAGCACA
Source organism: Fraxinus quadrangulata (assembly GCA_903798255.1). NCBI lineage: Eukaryota > Viridiplantae > Streptophyta > Magnoliopsida > Lamiales > Oleaceae > Fraxinus > Fraxinus quadrangulata. The sequence goes on along the minus strand of CAIGRB010034848.1, from coordinate 87,351 downwards.
ATTGAGCACGAAGAAGAGAATTGAACCGCATAACTGGGCTATATAGGGATAACTTGATAGCAATGGTATGGTTAAAACCTGAGAAAAGAACCATCTGTAACGACAAATGACCAATATACTAAGAACAAATAAAATAAAATAAACATCATAGTTTTATTGAGAGGCCTACAGCTCCAATACGAGAAACCATGATGGGACCCAAAATCCTCTCTACCCATGGATAAAGAAATAGCTGAAAGAGTAACATGCTGAACCCTGGTTGATCAAGTCAAGGATAAAAAAAATCCATTAAACACAGCAAATAATGAATTTCGACCAAAAATATGATAGAGACAAGCACCGGTACGATAAAACACATCTGCATTTGCTCATATAAAGAGAATATCCAAAAGAAGTCGTTACAAGTTATATTAATCAAATATATTGAACCCCTGTTTGGACTCCATTTTTCCCAAATTCATTTTCAATCACATTCTTCCATAAAATAATATTACACGTAAACCCAAAACCTTTCCTTATTTTTTTACCACGCATTCTCCAAAAAAATCACTATTCCAAAACAATTTTTCTCCCAAAATCTCATTTAAATGGAGCCCAAACAGGGGCTGAATAATTGTAGCATGTTTGATACAAATTAAAATCAGATTTTAATCTAAGTCAAACAATGAATATTAACCACATTTTTCATGGGTCCCACAACTTTTTAACCACACATCTCAAAAACCTCTATCACAATCTACTAAAAATCTAATTTTAATCCACACCAAACACCCTCTTGATCTAGAACATATATAATATTGTGCAAACTGCAATTATCAATTTGTAATTACTAGTTTTATATAAACTAAATGGGATCTTATGATAGCTGGTAAACTTGTTTTACTTAAAAAAGTAAAAGCTATTTCAGTGAGTACCTTGCAACAAAAAAAATTACATAATTTTGCATATGTAATCCCTCTGTTCGTAAATATAAAATCCATACAATCAATATGAAAATTTTCGTTCAGAAATTGAGAAAGTTAGCACCCAAGTACGAGTATAGGGTGTCCAACGGTATCCAATATACAATCACGCAGCATATGACATATAAGCATTCGCCCTGTTGGTATACACATGGGCAAACCAAGAGTTTCCCAAAACTTTCGAGATGTGTCATGCGATCTTGAGTGTGTCTGTGTTTCTTAGCAAAAAAAGGAAAAGCGCCATCTTTCACATAGAGATGTGTTACCGAATACAAGCAAAATACAAATATCTTATTCTATCCCTGCTTGGCTAAAGAACATTCATGGTTAGAAGTTATATATTTCTCCAATCCCCGCTCCAAACTAGAAAGATACACACGTACCAACATACAATAACAAGAAGAAATTAAGCATTTATCCAAATAAATTTCAAGGTCAACTATGTGAATCCTTCTTCACCACTGCATTTGCTTTGTTCATCTACTAGGAGATCCTTAGCAACTAGATATGTACATATTTTCGGAAAATATGAGCTACATACCTGTAATGGAAAGAACTTCACCTACATCTGTGGTTGTGTAGCTCAATCCCCCATACCTTCTTGGACTAACAGCCCATAACGAGAATATCTAACGAAAAGGAAAAGGATGCCTAATATGGTAAAAGTAGCAACAACGAATAACAAAAATTTAATCATATCAAATCAACCTATAGAATACATTTTCTAGTCTGTTGATGACTACTGAGTAATGACTATAATGTTCTGCGAGATACACTATCAATTAAATCCAATTACAAATCCATAGTAAGAGGAATTATTGCTTCCACTGACAAATGGTTTGATCTTGAGTTTGAACTACGAGTTATTTTTTTCACTGAACTTACCAACTTGTTAATATATAATAAGTGTTTGCATAAAGTAGTAATAAGTGTTTGCATAAAGTAGTACCTTACTTATATATAATATATACTGCATAAGAAAATATGAAAGTAAATCAAAGTTACTTAGAAACCTGTACCGAGATACTATGCTAACTACTAGTGTATACATCTATAATCATTTTTTTTTGTGTGTGAGGCAGAAGATCAAATTGCAAAATCTATGTAAAAATAATTTTTTGAAGTAAAATAGAAACTGTAAGTTTATTAGCATGAACTTCGGCAAAGGGAGTCCTATAGCATGCTGGATGCGTAGATGTAACAACTCTGAACAAAATGAATTCGTCAGTTCCAGTGCCGAAAATTGCAGATTAACACAACTAAAAATAGAAGAAAATTTCGTGAAGCAAAAGGATTCGTAATATTGTAGCTAACGAATCTTCTATAAAGATAGACCAGGAAAACATAATGACAAAATTACCTCACTGTAGGCCATATCATGCATTTGGAATATGCAATATACAATAATAGAAGACATTAAGGGCCAATTCTTTAGGAGGCTCCACTTGGAAGGTAGAAGCCCACGATCCAAAACATTTATTTCTTCTGACTCGGGGTCGTACACTCTTCCCTTTAAAGCAGCTTTGGTATCATCTTGTCCTGTGCTATGGTAGTGCAGAGTTTCCTACAGGTATTCATTATTTGAGAAAGGTAACCAAATCATTTCAGATGTTATACTAACATGAACACTCAGTGAGGCAAAAAAAATTATACAATTTCGCATTCTAGTCTGGAAAAGCTTGATGATCTTATTTAAAGGTACTTATGAATGAATAAGCTATTTATGTCATGTCCAAGTCTTCTTTGGCCATGACAATGCAAATGCAATACAAGGATAAAATTTGGACCATGTATATGCAAGAAATGGGGAGAATCAGGAAGAGAAGCATACTGGAAGCCAGCAAGAGATAACTGATGCAACCAAAGCAAAGACTGATATCGCAAGACAGGGTAAAAAGTAAGGAAACCTACAATTTATTTTCACTGTTAGAAACAATAATATAAGTTTGCAACAAAAAACCAAAGATTAAACGAAATGAACAAATATCACTACAATATGGCTTACCTCCCAAAAAGAGATCCTTTAGAAAAGATACGGGGATACTTCTCTGCAGGCTAAGATTATACACAAGTTAGAAGTTTGATGGATGAGCTTTTTTTCATTGAATAAAGATGTTGAAGATATTAAATGAAAGGGTCGAAATAAAGAACTTGGATTGCTTTAGATCCCACATCTGAACATTACTTAAAGTTCTTTTAGTCCATGTAATTAATACCACCTTAGAACAGGGTGATTAAATGAGAAAACCGGCAGTCGTCAGTTTAAGTAATCTCGCCACAGACAGATAACCCATCCCTAATAAGAAGACTAAATCATTCAGGAAAAACAAGTGCCTCCATCTGTTATACAGATCTCTAACATAGCATCTAAAGACCAAACCCTAGGCCTCGTAAATAGTGTTTGACTTTGAGCACGATATATTTACCAGCTTGCTTGTTATCTTCTACTTTTACACTTTAGCATGGAAAAATTTCAGAACTAGCACTAAATGGGTTGTCCATTCTACTTGACTTGTTATGGCTGAATCTGAGATGCTTTATTCTTATCTGATCAACCGACAACCTATTTACACATTTATGCTTAACCTCATTGTCTGATCCTTGATTGTCTTAACCTATGACCAGATATATGATTTGTGGGGACTAGAAGGTAGTTACAAATCACCATCCGCAACATGGTAATCTAAAAGGATCAGTGAACAAGTAAGGCAAAGGTTTTCCTGAAAGACAGCAAACTCAGGAGATACAGATGCTATAGCATCTATATACCAGTTTATATATTTTTCCAAATCTTCCGTTGAACCACCTTATATAAAAGCTTAAGTTGTTCAATAAAGGAGTGATTTATTTATATGAATTTGGTTTACTGCAAGTCCTTAACGTAAAAATCAGATTAATTTTGTCATTGAAGGCCTTGAATGTGCACAGTTTTCGTGAATGCATGACAGCAACATTAGAACTTCAGACCTTTTCACGGCCTAGCACAATCTAAAACTTAATCCATAAGATAAAGGATAGATTTGTTTATTAAATTTTGCCTTCAACATCTTCCATGTTGTCCAACTACTGTAATCAATAATCTCATTTTATAATTTAAAGAACTCTTAAACGGAGAAATAAATAATCCTCAACGCTGTTCGAGCAGCAGAGAATAGGCAATACCTGTGCAAGAAAACCTCCCACAGCAGGACCAATGACCAAGCCTATGCCCCACGATGTGCTTATCTACAACAAATTAAACACTGATGCTTCGAAACAAATCTAGTAGGATTTATTTGAAAGGGGATAAAAGGAGTGAAGGCCTTACAACTGATATCCCCAAAGCTTGGTGTTCTTTACGGCAAATTTCGGAAGCATAAGCCTGAATACTTGGAAGTTTAGAAATATACAGTTCTGGTTATATGAATTATGATAAGCCTATATGTATAATGCACATGCTCGTTTTCGTGCTCGTGCATGTAAGTAATATTAACACAGGAATATTATAAGGTGAAGAGCCAGCTAACAAGCACTGCAGGCACAGAGTGCAGGCAGAAATTTATGCCTTCAGATATAGATGCATACGTAACACTGCAAACTCAACCAAACAAGTAAAATTTAAGATAACAATTCATTATGTAACACAAGCTCAACCAGACAATATGGCTAACAATTACAAAAGGTGAATGAGGAAAAGAAACCCAGTTGAGTCGGTCCTCAAACCTTAACAACTGATGAAACCAAATCTAACATCCTTTGTTAACACTTAAAGAATCCCAAAATTAAAGAAAACCAATAAGTAAACTATGACCAAAAATGCAACAGAAGGAAACTCAAATATTTGACAATTAGCCAATTTCTGGACCATCTATCACCTTAGATATGGCAAGGTACATCAATATCTAGATTCGCAAAAGGAAAAGCAAGAAAGATTGGTATAACAAATACGGGTAATGGCCGTATACATATAGGGAAAACCTTAGATGCAGACTCCAGAATACCACTGGAGGCATCTGAGTAAAACGCCGTGGCACAAGCAACGAGTTATCGAGATTAAAGCATCTATTGAAGGAACTTCAACTTGTGATAGTTAAAAATTTTGTCGCTTTTCCATTTATTTATACAGCAAACTGCAAAGCATGAAATCCATAGCAGTGGAGGAAAAAATATGATGGCAGAATTTTTACAATGTTGTGGGGAATCTTTGGAGGGAAATAGCATCTATAGGCTTCCATTAATCTGGTCATCTTGACCATTTGTTCCTGAATGACCATAATTAATAATCTAGTATCCATAGATGCCGTCAATTATAATCCTCTCCAATTTGACTGTGGGTAGGAGTCTCTTCACTTGAACAATTTTGATATAAAACTCCCTTTAATTTTCAATGAAACATTAACAATTTTTTTTAAAAATATGAAATCAACAGACATACCCTCATAGGACCAAGAATTCCACATAAACTTCCTAGAAGGAACCTTGTAGTAATTGCCATCCAAAAGTTCACACTAAGACCAAAAAGTGTATTGAATATAACCCTGAAATTATTACCAAATGGAAGAGACATAAGAAATAATGAGTTTGTAAAAATAATTCAATACAACCAACTCCAGTTTCCACAAAAAAAACAATGGTGGTATGAAAATATGGTCCAGTATTTCTTACACTGTAACTGTGCCAATTATTATTACGGGTTTCCGACCGTATTTATCAGCCACTATTCCCCAGAGAAGAGAAGTTAAAGCTCTTCCAAGCATGAATGAAGATCCTTCAATAAATGTCAGACATATGGTGAATAAAAGGTCCAGCAATACTGTCAAATTTAGGGTAAAACGGTGAGAAAAAGAAACTTACCCACATATCCAGCATAATAACTAACATCTTCCTCCCTTTTTGCAATATGAAAGTCCCTAATCTGCAGTACAAAAATCATTGATCCTAAAATATAACGTGATAAGTAACAATATTAAAGGCTTTCACATAACGAAAATATGAAGCAGATCCAACACAGATAGAGCAAAGCTGTCACAGAGAAGAACCAGTAAAATTCAATTGGTGTTATAAATTAAGATTGCAAAAATACATAATTGTGAACTGAGCAAGAAGCAATAATTCAATTTTTACTGCCCACTTCTCAAAAAAATTTGACTTCTACCAAAACCTCAAGGTTGGAAGTGTCCTCATTACGGATGCAAGACACACCTTAACAACACATTTTCCTCTCTACTCAAGTGTCTTCAGATTTTTTTCTTTTTTCCATATAAATTATTCAACTGAAGCACAAGTGAAAACGCACTCTAACTCTGCTTGCTGCCTTTTTGTTGCAAAGATAAGGAAATATTGAAAATGATGCTTTCTCTAACCAGACATATCTGGCTAAGACATGAAGGCACATTTAGCTCTACGTGAATAGTGCATTTAAAGGTGTGGCATGGAAGAGAACAGATGCCATAGTTGGGTTTCAAACAAAATGACCTTCTGAGCTTTTAATTTTAGTTGTGTGCATGAAATCTAGGTCAATATCAGCAAAAAATCTCTAAACAAGGTTTAGCACCGTGCCAAATGTGCCTGAAGAAGAGCAAAGCAAATGAAGCATGTCCAAAAGTAAACCAACCCCTTGGACCGCTACCAAAAACACCATCTTATTTCAAAGCAGAGATCTAATAAAAAAAAATCCACCCAATTGAGCATCATTATCATATTTTTTCATAGCAGCAGCTTAGTAGGATCACCATAACTGACTCCATTGAGTTTGCCAATAATTAGCTTTTACAGCACCACTTTTCAGGTTAACTCATTTTTAGAATCAACATTTAGCATTGAGCACTTCTTTATTTTCTGGTCCAATTATAGGAAAGCACTATTGGTACCTCAGAACAAAATTATTTCTACTCACTCCAAATTCATCATTTTTCCACATAAAAAATGGATCTGTTGCCATACAGCATCACTTGTGCAATCTATCTTATCAGGTGCATATTTTTCAGAGAGACAAATTCATGAAAAGAAACAGCAAAGCCACATGTATATTTTAATTTTTGTTATTTAAAATTGATGACAGATACGATAGTCAATAATGAGTTCAAGGTCCGTAGAGAAATGCGTACCATAAAGTATAGGAAAGGAAAGAGAGATGATATTGGCAAAGCTGTCAAATTGCACCAAAAGAAATGATCAATAAGGATGCAATTAATATATGTAGAAATTACATGCAAGAAAATAAGCATGAGCAATTAGACTAAAACAATACTTTAAGTTCATTTTCCTACGCGATAGATGTAAGGGATGCAGTCACCCATTTCTAGATAAACTGATTTGCAGCAAGAATGCCTATTTCGACACGGGACCATGAATGGTACACGATGAAAAGGTTATGGAAGTTAAGATGAATCGACTTAAAAGTATTATTAATATAAAATGACCTGAAAGGACATTATAATGATTTGAAGAAGAAAATGTACTGAATATTATATTTCATCCAAATATTGTTGAAATTCTATTTAATATAATGGAATTTTATTGCTAATAGTCTTTTATAAGTCATTTAAAAACGTATTTTTAAAATTTACAGTACTTGAAATTATATAAAGTATTTAAACTAAATTTTAGTAAATAATAAAAAATAATTTAATTAGTTACTAATCTCCTGAATACCATATTCTAGCAAAGTAACTAAACTATAATTTAGTCAAGAATAAAACGATTTAACTAAATATTTAATTACTCTTAATTGGTTTATTTATTATTTTAAATTTTCATAATATATTCTAAAACTTTTAATATTTCACTATTAATTGTTTTTCTACCTGTTTGACACATATTCTCATTCCATTCTCGTTCTAATTTTTTTCTCATTCTTCATTTCAACCACACATTCTCTAAATAAAATAATATTACACACAAATCTAAAATTTTTCAACACTTTTTCACCACACATTCTCTATTCAAAAAATTATATTCTCATTTTAATGAGATTCAAACACAAATGTAGAAAAGGTAACTTGTAAACGTGGACAAAATATATTTAAACTAAAATTTAATTTACTCGTAAATAATTAACTAAGCTTGACATTCCTAATGAACGTAATGGGGAAGCTTCTGTCCAACTACCAACCGAATTATTCTAACTTATCAATCTTCTTGTTCCGAACCCATAAAGCAGACACAGTGCAGATACTAATAACAAGAAAAATTGGTTGAGCTTGGAAGAGAGTTCGTTTGAATAACTTACATGCCGTTTTGGAAGAATTTATAAATGGTTTAAATTATTTAAATAAGTGGGTAATATCATTGAAATGTATGATCAAAAATGAAATTTGACCATTTATAAATGGAGGGTAATTTTTCTTACTTTTTAAGTGGAAAGCTAACTTTTCATAGAAAATAACTCTCAGCTTAACGTCAAATTCTGTACCTAATTATTTCGAAACTGTCAGTTACTTTAAAACTCCGAATAAGTAGAACTTTTAAGCAATTCCAAACACAACTGCAGCCCGAACAACAGAATGAACTACAGTATTCATCGATTTCTCTCAATAAGATGCCGCGCGACTACACGTAGCATCTCAGCTTTACGAAAAGAGAAAATCAATAAAAGCAGAACAAAATTTAAAAGAAAAAATTAATTAAACATAAAAAATAACATTTATCAAATCTCGTAGTATAGTTTCGCGCTGTGTGTGTATGTGTGATTGGGGTTGAGAAAGGATATTTTCACCTGCGCAGAGAGTGATAATCCAGATGAAGAAGAAATGCTTAAGAGGAATACCACTGCTGGACTTTTTAAATTTTTCAACATCACAGCCTGGGCAATTCTCATGATACCTTAATTTTCCTCCTCCTTCTTCATCTTCTCTCTTCAGTAATGGTACCGTGTTGTCCGCCATTTTTTCTGCAGATTTTCCCTCAAGTGGGTGTACTCTTTCGTCGAGAATTCTCTCCCGAACCTGTGTATTAATTAAAAATGTGATTTTTTTTCCTCCCATTTATTTATTAGTCCACGTGAATATTCCCTTTGCAAACAAAAACCGTTTACAAAAATTGACCTTTAGCTTGTTTGGGTTCCATTATTTAAAAAATACATTTTTTTTTTTTAAAGTTATTTTTAATCAAATATTCTTTCACAAAATAATATCGCGCATAAAATTTTAAAAAAATTCTTATTTTTTAATCACGCATTCTTCAAAAAACACCATTTTAAATATATTTTCTCCTAAAATCGCATTAAAATGGTGTCCAGACGACTATTTTTTTATAATCGTGGATATTTGAGCCAACTTATGTGCATCTCGACTAATTTCACGGAATCCTGAAATTTACAATCAGGTGCTCACGTCAGTTTCTAGACGACTATTAAATCATGCTCTATTCGTAACTCTAGTGTTTGGCCAATCTTAAAAAGTGTAGGGGTTGGTAGTTAGGTTTTAAAAAAAAAAAATTTTTTTTTGAATTTATAATAATTATTTGAAATTGATAATTAATTTATTAAAGTATAAACGTGTAGCTTATGTTTGGAAAAGATAAAAGTAAATCGATCTTAGCCAAACGTCACGTTAGCTTTGGCTTTTCTTTTTGTAGTTGTACAGCTTTAGAATATGATAATGATAAATTGACTAGAATTATCTGCCAGATTACGTAAGTTGTTTTATTAAGACGTTTACAGTAGTTGAACTCTTATTAGAATTTGACGATGATCGTTAAATTTTGTTTTTTTCAATTGATTAAAGCATGTTACTGTGATATTTAGGTAAAGTTGAAATTTAATTATTGTTATTGTACGTGGACAATATGCAGCTCAATATTCGTGATAAGATCGTCTTATATGTTGCAAGGGAGTAGAAGCCCCCTCTAGAATGTGTGGAAAACGGACCCTCGAAAAAAAAATTATTAAGAACAGTTTCGAAACTTTACACATGTAATTTCAATTTTACTTAATTTGTCTTGTAAATAGAAGTCATCATCAGGGTCATCAAAAAACAGAGAGATTAGAGAAGATAAAGTGATCGATTTTTTTTTTTATAATTTTTTTTTCATTATAGTGAATTATTGCAACGATAGAATTGTAGTCTTTATTTTTTATCGATAAATAAAAATGAGTGGTGATGAGCGAACTGTGCTTACAAATTTAACTAAATATGTAGATATAGAGTGGTTTAATTAAATATAAACAATTTATAAATTGTAGCCGAAAGAAAATCATTGTTGGAGTCAAAGAACTGATTCTCTCGGATGTGGATTAATTTGATTAAGATTGTATCTATGAAATCTCCAAAATGCCCCTCAACTCTCTCTGTGAATTATTCTGATAGTGACAATGTGGGCCTGTTGGGAAATGGTTGCTTTTCAACTGGATTTATTCGTTATGTTCGTGGATATGTTTATAGAAGAAAATAACTTGTACCAAAAGTATTTGAATATTACATCAAAAGCAACCAAGCGAAATAGAAAGATCGAATGGAAGTCCTAATTTAATTTTTTTTTTTAACGAAAATTTTCTTGTTAGTCAATTAATTATAATTAAAAAAGCCATTGCGATTTGGTATTTTTTAGCGGTTAGGTGGGAGCGGAATATTTTCTATTTTCTTGTTATTTACGTTATTCTCTCTCATTTTATATTTTCCTTTCTTGGGTTTGCAGAGGAATTAAGACAAGCGATATACCATACAAAAATAATTCACGAGCATGACATTGAAAGTAACAAAATTACCAGTTTCCATCCAATTGAAGAAGTCAATGGGGTTAAAAATCTAATAAAATAAAATGAAGATCTAATTGCTATATTTTGTGAAGGTTTGTCTTCAACTGCAATTCTTTTTCAAATGAATAATGACAACTGTAAATGGATAAGTACTTTCCAGGGGTTTCTAGGGTTGTTTGTTTGATAAAAAGATTTTAGGGATTGTTTGTTTGATAAAAGTCACGAGTCTCATAAAATGAGTAGTTAAAATTCAGTGTTGACTTTAATCTTAACTTTTCACTAACTTTTTAAATATCCCAAAAAAGAGTAACATTGTCTATTTCTATTGGGGTTGAGTACTCTCAATCTGATAATTATATAGTACTAAATTATAAGTTCATTTAAATAAAAAGTCGTATGATTCATTGAATTGAACGTATGAAGTGTTGTTACTTAAATTGATATTGAGCCCCCAACTTACAAAATCACGTGACTCGTTTTTAAAAATAGAAATTTAATCAATTTAATGATAAATGTAAATGGATAAGTACTTTGTATGTTTAATTAAATTAGTCGTGTGACTTTGAACTTAATCAATTCAATTGAAATTTTACTCATTTATTTTGAGATTTCAAAAATAGAAATTTAATCGATTTAATTGAAATTTTATTTATTAGGTGCTTGTGTTAGGAGCAATTTTTACTTGATTTTAATAAAAAATCTGACCGCTGTCAACCGCCCTTTTTGACTTCTTCCTCACATTGGTGGGCTCCAAGTTGCTTTTTAGCGGTCAAAAATTCAAGATTTTGGACCAAAAACCAGTAACGGACAGGCTCTAGATTTCATTCCATGCATAATATCATGAAAATGGAGTAGTAGGATAAAATAAGAATTTGATCAATCTAGAATATAATTGATTCTCCATGGTGGATTAATTCCATAAAATTGATTAAATTTCTATTTTTGAAATCTCGAAAATGCCCACAAACCTGTATGTGCCTTTCTTGTGAAGAGAGAGAGAGAGGGAATGATAGTGGGGGGGAACAGATTACTTTTCCCACTGGATTTCTTGGGGGCCCTACATTTTTAAGCATTTGTGCGTCGAGATCGCGACTGTACTCATTAAAGAAAAGAAGTCGTACGAAATTATTGTTAAAATATGTCATTTTTCATTGAATCGATTATAATGGAGAGGACAAAACCTTATGCCCGGCTCAATCTGGCCCTCCTGTTTATGTCTCGATCATTGAGCCGGACATAAAGCACAGCCCACATATGGCTTGCGATGTTTTTCCCATTTTCTCGTTTTATTTGTCACACATTATTTTCTAGTTTGAAAAACATTGCAATTACTTTTCGTGGAAGTACATGTTTGGAACTTTTGTAAGTAAATTGGAGTAAAAATAGTAGCGGTGTCAAAAACTTTGGCTACAATAAAGTGTAGTTAGTGACAAACAACTTTTGGTCGCAGTAAACATATTTAGGAAAGTCGTGGTAAAATTTGTTGGACAACTTGAATTTGGTATTGAGAAATTGAGGATTGTAATTCTGTTGTTAAACAGGGTTAACTTGATTTCATCATGTCATGAATGAGTTAGGTTGAACAAGACTATTCCTATTGAGGTTAAAATGAACGTTTTTATTTATTTAAAGTATTGAAATATTGATTAAAAATCAAAAAATAGAGAGACTAATTTTTCATCTTGAACTTCGAATTGAGTGGACACTTGACTTTTATTGTTGCGGTTGATTTTCTTTTAAGTTTCACTTGTTGTCACTGAACTTTATATTTACTTGCAATAAGGCCACTAAACGTTACTTTAATTTAGAAAAATCACACCATTAGACTTTAATTTGCGAGCGATTAGATCACTCGTTAGCCTTTCATTCGACTACTTAACAAAATTGATGACATAACAGTGAAAAAGTAATATAATCATCGTGCATTCTATCAAGACTTAAAGTAAATTTCACAAGTGTCAATGGACTTTGGTCTTAATTGCAATCAAGTCATTGAACTTTTAGTTCGGGCAAACATGCCTCTAAACTTTAATTTCAAGGTTCTAAAAAAGCGTTATTTTATTTTCAGTTCTATTTTTATTATTTTAAGACCTTTAATGAATAAACTAATGCCTACAACATAACTAAAATCATAAAATACTATAATGAATTATGTTATGGGTACATAGCCCATAACATAATGGTGTCCATAATGGATACATTATGTGTCCATTATTGTGTCCATTATGGACACCATTATGAGGAATGCTACGTGGGTACATAGCATTATCCTACTGTAATTACTTAATAATTTTTTCAACCAATTAGCTAGACAATTTTAGGTTTTCAGGTATTTTTATTATGTCAACTCATACAACTATTATACACATACTTTTTTTTTTTTTGTTAAATCTCGTTCTATTTTGATATTAGAAGTTAACATAACGAAAATTAATTGCAACCAAGTTCAGCACATGATTTCTTTTATATATATATAATTAAATTTGAAAAAATGTCTTATTTTTGTCAAATAAATTTGTTCTATTTACGTATTTATTATTTTATTTATCATCAGCCATTCAATCCCCAGTTTTATTAAGTCCTTGTTTGGCTCTCATTATAATAAAAATTTGGGAAAAAATGTATTTTGGAATAGTAATTTTTGGAAAACGTGTAGTTAAAAAAGAATGAAAAGTTTTGAATTTATATGAAATATTATTTTATTAAAAAATGCGTGATTGATAAGAATTGAGAAAAAAATGAATTATAATTTCAACGTCGTCAAACAGGGGCTAAGTAGGAAGTGTTTAATTGGAAACATTGAAATTGTCTAGTCTTTAATTTGGACATTATCTAGCTACAGAAATTACTAAAAGTAATTATAGTATATATGATTTTAGTCGTTATTTTATTTATTTAATGAACTCAAAAAAATTCTAAAAATTAAAACGCCTTTTTAGAACATTTGAATTAAAGTTGGTCAATAACTTGGGAAAAAAGTCTATATGGTTAGTTACTAGATTATTGTTACTGATTGGTCGGTAAATGGTAGTTTAGCATCGTAACAAGGAAAATTTACAGTTTGGTTCCCAAGTTTTTAACCACTTTGCCGTCATTTATAACTTTCTGTATCGGGACCCCAACTTCTTATTTTAGTCTTTATCGAACAACAAAATACGGCAGATAAAGATGGCGTAACCTTTGAGGATACACTCGAAAGTAAATGACAAAATAAGCACAATTATGAACAAGAAATATTACAGTTCGGGTCCCTAACCTCTGATATATGCAATCTTTCTCTCTAGAAGAATATTATGATTCTTACCCAAAGGTCGAAAGGAGAATCGGGGAGAATTATGAATTCCCCACCCTCTTATGAGGCTGTTGGAGTATTGAAGTAGAACTTCCATCCGTCGGAGACACAAATCCGACAAACCCATTTTTATAGGTAACATCAATATTCAATCATCTTGTCTAACGCGTCAAATATACATGGCTAAATGCTTGTGTATGTTGATGTGCAGTATTGTGTAAAACTCGAGAATATAATATGTGTTATGTATTTATATTGTTAAAAGGAATCTAATACAAATTCAACAAGTTGAATGAAGGTACGAGATGACGTTAAGTTATCATGCTCCTCATCTGTTGAATCGAAATGCACAAGTTGAGAAATGAATTATTTCTTAATTCTCTAATCACTCATGTTTAATCTCGTATAGTTCAATGGATATGGTCACGTGGTATCCGACATACAATATTGGTTTATGCTCCATATAATGATAGTCAAACAGAGACTAAATGTCAAGGTTCAGTAATAACACATAATAGTAGGGACGGATGTAAGGGGATTGGGCCAGACATAGCCTAGTTCAGTCCTCAAACCACTTCAATTTTTTGGTGTAAAACGTGTAATTTTATGTTGTGAAAATTACGCAAAACAAGAGTTTTCATGACACAAAACAAGAGTTTTCAAAATTCAATTTCAAATTTCAGATATTAGGTTTCACTTTTCAAAAATAAGATATTTCATTTTTAAATATTAAATGTTGATTATACAATTTTCATTCTAAACCCTAATCAATTTAATTTCAAATTGGTAAACATTTTCCTCCTCTTATCTCGCCTCTCCGCCTTCTCTCTACTCGTTCTCTTCTCTCCGTCTTCTCTCTACTTACTCTTCTCTCTGTCACCACCGGAGGCAACACAGCAAACGCCGTTGTCGCAACCATAGCAGCGAGCGACGGCATCATCTCTCGTATTCTCTCTCCTCATTCTCTTCTCTTCGTTGCGGCGCAGCAGAACCGCCTCGCTGATCTACTTCTCTTGCAACGGTACTATGCGACTATCGAACACGAAGCAGCAACACCGCTGAATGCTTGCGGTGGTGTCGCGGTGGTATGTGTTGTGATGATGCTAGTGGTGGTGGTTGTGTGGTAAGTGGAGGTGGAGGTGGGGTGCAAAGGCGATGGTTTTAGGGTTTTAGGTTTCTTCATGTGATCTGCTTCGCCGAAGCTTTGGGGGTGCTTACCAGTGAAGTGGGGGTGTAGTGGCTATGGTTTTGGGGTTTTTGGTTGGTTTCTTCCTCCGATCTGCTTCGACGAAGCTTTGGGGGTGCTTGCCAGTGTTTTTTGTAGTTTTGAGTGGTAGCGGTGCCGACCCTTTTATGAGGTGGTAGCAGTGCCGACCTTTTTAGGTTCTTTTTCTATTTGTTACATATTGTAAGACAATGTTAATGGTGATGTTGATAGCGGTGGAGGTGGTGGTGGTGTGGTGTGGTGTTTGGGTATTTTTTTTGTTGGTGGTGGCGGTTGTGGTGTATTGAGGTAGGTGTAGGTGTAGGTGGAGAACATAATGGATTTGAGGAGATGGTGGTCAGTGATGATGGTTGGTACAGGCGGCGGCGACGGTTGATACAGCAGCCGTCGTGGTGGTATTTGGTGGTGGTGTTGGCTGTCACCATCATCGTTGCAGTGGTGTTGGCAGTGATATTACTGGAGGTAGTGGTGGTGGTCACAAATTGTTTTGTTGATTGTGACCAATAAATTGGTTGGTGTTTGACTAATAAAAAATATGTGACCCATGAAAAAGATAAATTGTAACTTAAAAATAATGTATGGCTTAAAAATTGTTAACATGTGACCGATAATTTGAAAATTTGTGACGTCTCATAAGTTGTGACTTATAATACTTGTGATTTGTCATCGATAAATAAATTGTGACGTCTACATTTTTTATTTGTGACCAATGAACAAATTACGATCGATAAAAATTTTGAATTGTGACCGTAAGATAATTTGTGATAGAATTTGTGATTTGTGACCAATGAATAATATATGATTTATTAATTTGATAGATTCGTGACCGATGAATAAATTGTGACGTATAAAATTTTCAATTTGTGACCGATGAACGAATTGTGACCTATAAAAATTTTGAATTGTCATTGTAAAATAATTTGTGACATATGAAAATTGTGATTTGTGACCAATTAATAATATGTGATCGATTATATGGAATTTGTGACCAAATTATATGGAATTATGATCTTAATATATTTAATTAATAAAATATATGTTTAATT